>CAUYPK010154652.1:0-14048 GCA_963574355.1 Loris lydekkerianus | reverse complement strand
GAGTTGTCAGAAGAAAATGATTTTGTTTTGGAGACAGAGTCTCACTCTGTTACTCCAGGCTAGAGTGACATAGCTTCAGATTAGCTCACAGCAATCTCAAACTCCTGGGCTCACATTATCCTGCCACCTGAGCCTCTTGAGACATAGTCTCACTATACTGCCTTCAGTAAACTGCCATGGTGTCACATCTCACACCAATTCTTGGGCTTAAATGATTCTCTTGCCTCAGCCTCCCAAGTAGCTGGGACTACAGGTGCCTGCCACAACACCCAGATATGTTTTTGTTGTTGTTGCTCTTGTCATTGTTGCTTTAGCTGGCCTGGGCCGGGTTTGAACCCACCAGCCTCGGTGTATGTGGCAGGCACCGTAACCACTGTGCTATTGGTGCCAAGCCAATTCTGTTGATTTTAAAATATTATTTTTGGGTGGCGTCCATAGCTCAGTGGGTAGAGCACCGACCACATACACCCAGGCTGGCAGGTTCAAACCTAGCCCGGGCCAGCTAAACAATAACTGCAAAAAAAAAAAAAAAAAGAAAAAGAAAACACCCAGACCTTGTGGTGGGTAACTGTAGTCCCAGCTACTTGGGAGGGCTGAGGCAAGAGAATCTCTTAAGCTCAGAGTCTAAGGTTGCTGTGAGCTGTGACACTACGAGGCGTCATAGTGACATAGTGGGACTCTGTCTCAAAAAAGTAAATAAATAAACATAAATAAATAAATAGAATAACTATGGCTTGGCACCCATAGCTCAGTGAGTAGGGTGCCGGCCACATACACCAAGACTGGTGGGTTGCCCAGTCCAGGCCTGCTAAACAACAATGACAACTGCAACCAAAAAATATCCGGGCGTTATGGTGGTTGCCTGTAGTCCCAGCTACTCGGGAGGCTGAGGCAAGAGAATCGCTTAAGCCCAAGAGTTGGAGGTTGCTGTGAGCTGTGACGCCATAGCACTCTACTAAGGGTGATATAGTGACACTCTGTCTCAAAAATAAATAAATAAATAAATAGAAAAACTAACCAAGCATAGCAGTACATGCCTGTAGTCCCTGCTACTCAAGAGGTTGAAGCAAGAGGATTGCTCAATCCCAAGAATTTGAGATTGCTGTAAACTATGATGCCAGGGCACTCTACCCAGGGCACCCATCACACAATGCCCAGCTATTTTTAGAGGCAGAGTCTCACACTAGCTCAAGCTGGTCTCGAACCTGTGAGCTCAGGCGATCTGCTGACCATGGCCTCCCAGAGTGCTAGAATTATAAGCATGAGTCACCGCACCCTGCCCTAGAATTATTTCTGTATTAGCACAAACATATTTATTAACCAGATGAACCTAATTAAACCAACACTTTGAAATAGTTGCATGTAAAATATCTGTGATAAAGATAATTGAATACAGTAATGAAAAATAAAAGCAGTATGGAGACTCTTTGAACTGAGCTTCTTTATTCTCATAACTAATTCCTGCCCAGAGTGATGATAGAATTTTTATCCTACTTTTTCATAGAACTGACTATAGGTAACATTGTTCATGACGCATTTCATCACTAATTTCCCATCTTTCTATTTTCTTGTGATGGTGCTTTTCTTTCCATCCTATTCCGGATGTTGAACTAATGTGCCATCTGTATAGCTGTTGACAGACTGAGTTTTCAAATTTCCTTCTCAAGACACACAAAAACTGTGTTTTTAGGCTTGGCGCCAGTAGCACAGTGGTTATGGCGCCAGCCACATGCACCAAGGTTGGTGGTTCGAACCCGGCCCAGGCTAGCTAAACAATAATGACAACTGCAACCAAAAAAATAGCTGGGCATTGTGGCGGGCGCCTGTAGTCCCAGCTACTTAGGAGTATGAGGCAAGAGAACCACTTAAGCCGAAGAGTTTGAGATTGCTGTGAGCTGTGACGCCATGGCACTCTACCAAGGGGGACATAGTAAGATTCTATCTCAAAACAAACAACAAAAAAAAAAGTGTGTTTTCAAAGTGCTCTCAGTTTTTGTGGTAAAGTTTTTGCCATCATAAGAGATGATACAATCTGGTTTGGACATTGCACACATTTTTTGCAGAGCCATTGCCACTCCTAGTTCCTACAACTGCCATAACCACCAGCTAATTTTTTTCTATTTTAGTAGAGACAAGATCTAGCTTGTGCTCAGGCTGGTCTCAAACACCTAAGCTCCAGCAATCCACCCACCTCAGACTCCCAGAGTGCTAGGATTATAGGTATGAGCTACAGTGCTGGGCCTCCCAAATAGAATTTGTAATGTCACATCTTCAGATGTGTTTTTTTTTTACTGGCAAGTTGAAATGCAATGATTTGCATTATTGATTTTAGAGCCAATAACTTTGATAAGCTCTCTCTTATGTATAACAATTTTTCTTTAGACTTTTTGAATTTTCTACAAAGGGAATCATGTCATCTGCACATGATAACAGTATGCTTTCTCCTTTCTAGTACTAGCCCTTTAATTTCCTTTTCTTGTGCTGGCCAGGACCTTTGGTATAATGTTGAATACAACCAGTGCTAGCTGTCATTCTTGTTTTGTTCCTGGTTTTGAAGTAAATACTTCCAAAGTTTTCCCAGTGAGAATGGTGTTTGCTATAGGCTTCTTATAACTTTAAAATATATATGTCTTATCTAAAATGTCATAGTAACTTTTTCAAGTTAAGGAAGACCACTTCTATTCCTACTTTGCTAAGAGTTTTTTCACATATGAATGTTGAATTAAATGCTTCTTTTTTTCATTTTCAGACAGAGTCTAATTTTGTCACCCTTGGTAAAGTACCATGGTGTCATACCTCACAGCAACCTTAAACATTTGGGCTCAAGTGATTCTCTTGCCTCAGCCCCCCGAATAGCTGGGACTACAGGTGCTAGCCACAATACTCAGCTAATTTTTCTTTTTTCTGAGACTCACTTTTGCTCAGGTTGCTCTTGAACTCCTGAGCTCAGGTAATCTACCCATCTCAGCCTCCCAGAGTGCTAGGATTACAGGCATGAGCCATTGCGCCCGGCCTTATTATTTATTTATTATCATTATTATTTATTATTATTATTATTTTTAGAGACAGAGTCTGACTCTATTGCCCAGACTAGAGTGCCAGAGCATCAGCTTAGCTCACAGCAACCTCAAACTCCTAAGTTCAAGTGATCCTCCTGCCTCAGCCTCCTGAGTAGCTGGGACTACAGGCAACTACCACAACACCCGGCTAATTTTTCTATTTTTAGTAGAGGCAGAGTCCTGTTTTGCTGAGTTGGTCTGGAACTCCTGTTGAACTCAAGAGATCTTCCTGTTTCAGCCTCCCAGAATGCTAGGATTACAAGTGTGAGCCACTACCCTAAGCTTAAATATTTCTTAAAGCCAATTTTATGGTAAAATATAACACACCAAAACAGGGCACAATAATACATAAAATATAATGAATACTTATAGAGGGAATACTTATAAAGGGAATAACCACCATGCAGGCGAAGTCAAAAAGCTTTTCCAGTACTGTAAAATGACCTGTGTGTCCCTGCCTGATCATTCACTACTCTCTCCTCACCAGAAATAAGTAGCATTCCAACTTTTATGGCAAACACTCCCTTTTCTTTCTTTTTGTTTTTTGAGAGAGTCTCACTATATCACCCTGGATAGAGTGCGGTGCCATCACAGCTCACAGCAACCTCAAACTCTTGGGTTTAAGTGATTCTCTTGCCTCCGTCTCCAAGTAGCTGGGACTATACGTGCCTGCTACAATGTCCAGATCTTTTCTGGTTGCAGTTGTCATTGTTGTTTGGCAGGCCTGGGCTGGGCTCGAACCCATCAGCTCTGGTGTATGTGGCTGACGCCCTAGCCGCTGAGCTACAGGTGCCAAGCCCCTTTCTTTTCTTTCTGTCTTTTTTTTTTTTTTCTTTCTTTCTTTCTTTCCTTTCTTTCTCTCTCTTTCTCCTTTCTTTTCCTTTTCTTCCTTCCGTCCGTCCTTTCTCTTTGTCCCTTCTTTCCTCCCTCCCTCTCCCTGTCTCTCTGCCTCCCTTTCTTCCGCTTTTCTTTATTTTTTTATCTTTTTGTCTTTCTTTTTATTTTCTTTCTTCCTGTTTTTTACTTTTTTTTTTCTTTTTTTTTTTTTTTTGACACAGAGTCTCAAACTGTTGCCCTGGGTAGAGTGCCATTATGTCATAGCTCACAGCAACTTCAAACTCTTGGGCTTAAGTGATCCTCTTGCCTCACCCTCTCAAGTAGCTGGGATTACAAGTGACTGCCACAATGCCTAGCTATTTTTTGAGACGGTGTCTTGCTCTTGCTCAGGCTGGTCTCGAACCCATGAGCTCAGGGCAATCCACCCACTTCAGCCTCCCAAACTGCTAGGATTATAGGTGTGAGCCACTGCACCCAGCCCACTTTTTCTTAATAGTTTCCCAGATACATATTTCTTAACAATATAGTTTCTTTTTTTCTTTTCTTTTTTGAGATAGTCTCAAGCTTTTGCCCTGGGTAGAATGCTGTGACATCACAGCTCACAGCAACCTCAAATTCTTGGGCTTAAGCGATTCTCTTACCTCAGCCTCCCAAGTAGCTAGGACTACAGGCACCTGCCACAACGCCTGGCTTTTTTTTTCCCATTGTTTTTTAACAGGCCCAAGCTGGGTTAGAACCCACCAGTCTCAGTGTATGTGGCTGGTGCCCTACCCACTGAGCTATGGGAGTCACCCCCTTTTGTTTATTTTCAAAGATATACAGTATATGTAATAATATGTATTGTTATATACATATTGCTTCCAGTTTATCAAATAATGGTAAAGATATTTTATTGTTCCATTATTCTTGTCAACTGTTGGTATTTTCAGACTTCAATGTAACTTTTGTTGTGTAGAGTTATGTTTCATTAAACTTTAATTTGCATTTCTCTGATTACCAATGAGGTTGAGCATGTTTTCATATGTTTATTTGCCTTGTGGACTTCTTTTTTTGTGAAGTGTTAGTTTAAATCTCCAGTTCACATTTATAATTTTTATTGTAAAGGGTATTTTTTTGGCCAGGTGCAGTGGCTCATGCCTGTAATCCTACCACTTTGGGAAGATGAGGCAGGAGGATTGCTTCAGGTCAGAAGTTCAAGACCAGTTTCAGGAAGAGTAAGATGCCATCCTTACAAAAAATAGAAAAAATTATCAGGGCATGGTGGCCCAATGCTTGTAGTCCCAACTACTCTAGAAGCTAAGACAGGAAGATTGCTTGAGTCAAGGAGTTTGAGGTTGCTGTGAGCTGTAAAGATGTCACTGCACTCTAGCCAGGGTGACAGAGTGAGACCCTGCCTCAAAACAAATTTTTTTTTGGCCTGGGAGTGGTGGTTCACGCTTGTAATCCTAGCACTCAGCGGCACCTGTGGCTCAACGGAGTAAGGCACCGGCTCCATATTCCGGAGGTGGCGGGTTCAAACCCAGCCCCTGCCAAAAACTGCAAAAAAAAAAAAAAAAAAATGTAATCCTAGCACTCTGGGAGGCTGAGGCAGGAGGATCATGAGAAGTCAAGAGTTTGAGACCAACCTAAGTAAGAACGAGACCCAGTCTCTACTAAAAATAGAAAATTAGCCAGGTGCTGTGGCTGGCACCTATAGTCCCAGCTGCTTGGGAGACTGAGGCAAAAGAATTGCTTGAACCCACGAGTTTGAGGTTGCTATGAGCTATGATGGCGCCATAGTACTCTACAGGGTGACAGAAAGAGACTCTCTCAAAAAAAAAAAAAAGAAAGAAAAGAAAAAGGACTATAAATTAATTAAAAACTTTTTTTTTTCTTTTTTGAGATAAAAGTCTTGCTCTGTCACCCTGCCCTGGCATTGTCATAGCTCACAGCAGCCTGAAACTAACTCTTGGGCTCCAGTGATCCTCTTGCTCTTGCCTCCCAAGTAGCTGGGACTACAGGCATGTGCCACAAATACCCAGCTAGTTTTTTCTATTTTTAGTAGAGACCAGTAGAGACTATTGCTCAGGCTGGTCTCAAATTCCTGAGCTCTGGGCAGTGCCTGTGGCTCAAAGGAGTCGGGCGCTGGCCACATTTGCCAGAGGTGGCGGGTTCAAACCCAGCCCTGGCCAAAAACTGCAAAAAAAAAAAATCAAATTCCTGAGCTCAAGCGAATCACTTGCCTTAGCCTCCCAGACTGCTAGGATTACAGACATGAGCCACCATGACTGGCTTGATTTGTAGTTCTTTATACTTCCTAGATGTATCTTTTGTCAGTTAAATACTATCTTCCATTATGTAGCTTGTCTTTTAACGAATAGATGTCAAATATATTGATCTTTTCCCTTACAGTTAGTGTATTTGAGTCTTAAATATTTCCCATAAAAAAAAAAAAAAGAGGGCAGTGCCTGTGGCTCAAGCAGTAGGGCGCTGGCCCCATAAACCAGAGGTGGTGGGTTCAAACCCGGCCCCAGCCAAAAAAATTGCAAAAAAAAAAGAAAGAAAGAAAGAAATATTTCCCAGCGGGATAAGGTAACTCATGCCTGTAATTTCAACACTTTGGGAGACAAGAGATGGAGAGATCACTTGAGGCCAGGAGTATGTATGTATATATTTATTTATTTAATTTATTTTTTTGAGACAGAGTTTCACTCTCTCACCCTTGGTAAAGTGCTGTGCTGTCACAGCTCACAGCAACCTCTAACTCTTGGGCTTAAGTGATTTTCTTGCCTCAGCCTCCCAAGTAGCTGGGATTACAGGTGCCCACCACAATGCCCAGGTATTATTATTTATTTTTTTTTGCAGTTTTTGGCCAGGGCTAGGTTTGAACCCGCCACCTTCGGCATATGGGGTCGGTGCCCTACTCCTTTAAGCCACAGGCGCTGCCCTATGCCCAGTTATTTTTTGTTGCAGTTGCCACTGCTGTTTTAGCTGGCTGGGGCCAGGTTCAAACCTGCCACCCTCGGTATATGGGGCCGGCACCCTACCCACTGAGCCATAGGTGCCGCCCGAGGCCAGAAGTTTTAAGACCAGCCTGGCCAACAGAGGGGTCTTGCTATGTTGCCCAGGCTTTTGTCAAACTCCTGGCCTCAAGCCTCCCAAAGAACTGGGATTATAGGGATGAGCCACTGCACCCGGCTCTTAAGTGTGTATATATGTGAATTAGTTTTTGGGCACTGAATTATCTTCCAGTGGTCAATTTACCTATCTTTGTACCAATACCATACTATCTTAATTATTGTGGCTTTGTAATTAGTTCTGGAATCTTGTAAAGTAGGTCTTTCCGTGCGGCGCCTGTGGCTCAGTGGGTCGGGTGCCAGCCCCATATACCGAGGGTGGCAGGTTCAAACCCAGTCCTGGTCAAACTGCAACAAACTGCAATGCCCAGGCATTGTGGCCGGTGCTTGTAGTCCCAGCTACTGGGAGGCTGAGGCAAGAGAATCGCCTACGCCCAGGAGTTGGAGGTTGCTGTGAGCTGTGTGATGCCACAGCACTCTACCAAGGGCAATAAAGTGAGACTCTGTCTCTAAAAAAAAAGAAAGAAAGAAAGAAAGGAAAGAAAGAAAGGAAAGAAAGGAAAGAAAGAAAGAAAGAAAGAAAAGCAAGTCTTTCTTAGCCAGGCATTGTGGTGGGCACCTGGGGTCCCAGCTACTTGGGAGGCGAAGGCAGGAGAATCACTTGAGCCCAGGAGTTTGAGGTTGCTGTGAACTGTGATGTCACGATACTCTACCCAGGGTGACAGCTTGAGGCTCTATCTCAAAAAAAGCAAGTCTTTCCACTTTATTTTAGAGAAACTAGTCAAAGCCTTCTGCATTTCCATATAAATTCTAGAATCAGTTTGTCAGTTCCATACACTCACAAAAAGCTTATTGGAGTCTTGAGAGGACTGCACTGAATCTATAAATCACAGCAACCTCCAACTCTTGGGCTTAAGCGATTCTCTTGCCTCAGCCTCCCAAGTAGCTGGGACTATGGGCACCTACCACAATACCCGGCTATTTTTGTTGTTGTTATGGTTGTCATTGTTGTTTAGCAGGCTTAGGCTGAGTTTGAACCCACCAGCCCTGGTGTATGTGGCCAGCACCCTAACCACTGACCTACGGGCACCAAGCCTAAAAATCACTTTAGGAAGAACTGACTTCCTCATGATAGTGAGTGGTCTATAAATGTGATATATACTACCATTTATCTAAGGTCTTCTTCAGTGTCTCACAATGAGTTGTAATTTATTGCATGTAGGTCTTACATGTATTTTGTTACATTTATACCTTGGTATTTGATATTTTGTATACTATTGCAATTGGTAACTTTTTTTTTGTTTTTGCAGGTTTTGGCTGGGGCTGGGTTTGAACCTGCCACCTCAGCATATGGGGCCGGCGTCCTACTCCTTTGAACCACTGGCACCTACAATTGATAACTTTTAAAATTATTCTTCATCTAATTTTTTTTTTTTTTTTTTTTTTTTTTAGAGACAGAGTCTCACTTTATCACTCTCCAAAGAGTGATATGGCATCACAGCTCACAGCAACCTCTAGCTCTTGGGCTTAGGCGATTCTCTTGCCTCAGCCTCCCGAGTAGCTGGGACTACAGGCACCCACCACAATGCCCACCTATTTTTTGTTCCAGTTTGGCTGGGGCCGGGTTCAAACCCGCCACCCTCAGTGTAGGGGGCCAGTACCCTACTCACTGAGCCACAGACACTGCCCCATCTAATTGTTTGTTGCTCATATGTAGAAATATGAAGTTGGACAATTAGGTTTGCAAACTCATCCTGGAAAAAGTGCTACATACCTCACTGCTGAAAATCACTACAGTTACCTTTGATGTACTCCCCTTGGGAAGCTATGCACCAACACCAGCACCTAGTCCATTCTTCAAAGCCATTTTGGATCTCTTTTTCTGCAATCATCAGAGCTGTTGTATTACCCTTGATATCCTGAATGTCAACAGAACATCTTCTTTTCAATATTTCCTTTATCTTCAGGTAAAGGAAAAAGTCATTAGAGGCTAAATCAGGTGAGCAGGAAGGGTGTTCCAATATAGTTATTTGTTTGTTGGCTAAAAACTCCCTCACAGACAGTGCATATGAGCTGGTGTATTGTTGTTGAGCAAGAGCCACACCTTTTCAAGGCAAGATTTTCAGTTAAGACGGTCCTATTGCTTTTTTTCTTTCTTTCTTTCTTTTTTTTTTTAATTTTGTGACAGAGCCTCAAACTGTCACCCTGGGTAGAGTGCTGTGGCATCACAGCTCACAGCCACCTCCAATTCCTGGGCTCAAGCGAGTCTCCTGCCTCCATCTCCCAAGTAGCTGGGACTACAGACGCCCGCCACAACGCCCGGCTATTTTTTGGTTGCAGCATCATTGTTATTTGGCGGCCCCAGGCTGGATTCAAACCTGCCAGCTCAGGTGTATGTGCCTGGTGCCTTAGTAGCTTGAGCCACAGGCGCTGAGCTTTTTTTTTTTTTTTTTTTTTTGTTGGCGTTTTTGGCCTGGGGTGGGTTTGAACCCATCACCTCTGGCATATGGGGCCGGCACCCTACTCCTTTGAGCCACAGGTGCCGCCCAGGACGTTCCTGTTTCTTTATCGCTGTTTATATGGTCTGCTATGCTTCTCACATTCTGTCAATGATTTTGATGCACGATTCAATGAATTTTTGCAATGTTTTCATCGGTTCTGCTCATTATTGGCCACCCTGACCTTTCTTCACTAGTGACACTTTCTCTCCCCACAGAAAAACGTTTAATCCATTTGTACACTGCTGTTTTCTTCATGGCATTACCCTCATAATCTTGGACTAATTTGTGCCTGATTTCACTTCCACTCTTGCCAAGTTTAACAAAAAATTTAGTATTTGTTCATTGCTCTAATTCAAGCTCAGACGTTCTCAGGATGGAACACAATGACAGTAATGAATGCCATTCAGCAAGACGCCCCCACACATTGACACAAACACAGCTGTGAAACAGTGATATACCAAGATAAACCTTACCAAAAGAAACAAACAGAAAGAGTCAGAGTCTCAACCTGTTCCCCTGGGTAGAGTGTCATGGCGTCAGAGCTCACAGAAACCTCTAACTCTCAGGCTCAAGCAATCCTCTTGCCTCAGTTTTTCTATTTTTAGTAGAGATGAGGTCTTGCTATTGCTCAGGCTGGTCTTGAACCCTTGAGCTCAAGCAATTCACCACCTCAGGCCTCCCAGAGTGCTAAGACTACAGGCTCAAGCTACCTCACCTGGCCACCAAGTTTTTTGTACAGTCCTGCTAACATAAGCATGTGCTGGCAAGTTCATAACTTAATAGTCAGATCTTGTATAATTGATTTTTGTATATTTTTTATCTACCAACCTTATTAAACTTGTAATAATTTATTTGTAGATTCTTGAAAATTTTTTTCCTATGCTATCATATTTTCTGTAAATGGTAACAGTTTTGTTTCTTTTCCCTTTTTTTGACAGAGTCTCACTATGTCGCCCTTGGTAGAGTCCTGTGGTGTCACATCTCACAACAACCTTAAATTCTTGGTCTTAATAGATTCTCTTATCTCAGCCTCCCTAGTAGCTGGAACTACAGGTGCCCATCACAATGCCTGGCTATTTTTTTGTTGTAGTTGTCACTGTTGTTTGGCAGGCCCGGGCCGGGTTTGAACCCGCCAGCCCCGGTGTATGTGGCTGATGCCCTAGCTGCTGAGCTATAGGCACAGAGCCAGTTTTGTTTCTATTTTTTATTTGATCTCTGTACCTTCTTGTCCCCCTTGTCTTTTTTTCTTTTTTGAGACTCGTAGCTAATTGCCCTTGGTAGAGTGCTGTAGTGTCACAGTTCACAGCAACCTCCAACTCTTGGGCTTAGGCGATTCTCTTACCTCTGCCTCCCAAGTAGCTGGGACGACAGGTGCCCACCATAACACCCGGCTATTTTTTGTTGTTGTTGTTGTTGTTGCAGTTTGGCCGAGGCAGGGTTTCAACCCGCCACCCTCACTATATGGGGCCAGCGCCCTACCCACTGAGCACAGGCGCTGCCTGTTGTCTTTTTTTTTTTTTTGAGACAGAGTCTCCATATGCCTTCCCCTTGGTAGAGTGTTGCAGCATCACAGCTCACAAACTCTTGGACTTAAGTGATTCTCTTGCTTCAGCCACAACACCTGGCTATTTTTTGGTTGTAGTTGTCATTGTTGTTTTTAGCAGGCCCACACCAGATTCAAACCTGCCAAATCTGGCGTATGTGGCCAGTCCACTAGCCACTGAGTACAGGCATTGAGCCTGTCCCCGTTGTCTTATTGCTGTGGCTAAGATCTTCATCATGAGACTGTAGAGAAAGGGCCAGGTACAGTGGCTGACCTGTAATCCTAGATTGCTTGAGCTCAGGAGTTTGAGAATAGCCTGAGCAAGAGTGAGACCCTGTCTCTAAAGAAATAACCAGGCATTGTGGCTCGGTGCCCATACTTCAATGAGTAGGGCACCAGCCACATGCACCGGAGCTGGCGGGTTTGAGTCCAGCCAGGGCCTGCTGAACAACAATGACAACTGCAACCAAAAAAATGGCTGGGTGTTGTGGCAGGCGCCTGTAGTCCCAGCTCCTAGGGAGGCTGAGGCAGGAGAATCACTTGAGCCCAGGAGTTTGAGGTTTCTGTGAGCTGTGACACCACAGCACTCTTCTGAGAGCACCTTAGTGAGACTCTGTCTCAAAAAAAACAACAACAGCCAGCCATTGTGGCAGGCACCTGTAGTCCCAGCTACTTGGGAGGCTGAGGCAAGAGGATCACTTGAACACAGAATTTGAGGTGGCTGTGAGTTATGATGTCACAGCACTCTACCAAGGGTGACAAAGTGAGATTCTGCCTAAAAAAAAAAAAAAAAAGATTGTCGAGAAGGCTGGGCATGGTGGATCTCAGATATTTGGAAGGCTAAGATGGGAGGACTGCATGAACCCAAGAGTTTAAGGCTGCAGTGAGCTAATGATCTTGCCTGTGAATAGCCAGGCAAGCACTATATTCTAGCCTAGGCAAAATAATGAGACCCTTTCTCTTAAAAATAAAAGTCAGGGCTCAGCACTCGTAGCTCAGTGGTGATGGCACCGGCCACATACACCAAAGCAGGCAGCTTTGAACCTGGGCTGGGCCTGCTAAACAATAATGACAACTGCAACAACAACAACAAAAATAGCCTGGCGTTGTGGCAGGCACCTGTAGTCCCAGCTACTTGGGAGGCTAAGGCAAGAGAATCACTTAAGCCCAAGAGTTTGAGGTTGCTGTGACGTGTGATGCATGGCACTCTACTGAGGGCCACATAGTGAGACTCTGTCTCCAAAAAAAAAAAAAAGAAAGAAAGAAGAGAAAAGAAAAAAAAGTCAGGGGGCTTGGCCGGGTGATTCATGTCTCATGCCTATAATTCTAGCACTCTGGGAGGATGAGGCAGGCAGATTGCTCAGCAACTGGAGACCATCCTGAACAAGAGAGAGACTCCATCTCTACTAAGAATAGAAAAACTGGCTGGGTGTTGTGGTGGTACCTATAGTTCCAGCTCCTGAGCCTAAGAGTTTGAGGTTGCCATGAGTTATCATGAGGCCAGGGCACTCTACCCTGCACAACAGAGTGGAGCTACAGGAGCAAAAGGGGCTTATGGAACAAATAAATAAATACATACATAAATACATACATACACACATCAAATAAAAGAGGCCATGTACACTAGCTCATACCTGTAATTTTCCCACTCTGGCAGGCCAAGGTGAGATGGATGCCAGTGGCCTTACAACAGCCTCACACCACCACCCCCATAAGACCAGGAGGCTGGGTAGGAGGAAGGGGGAAAAGGAGGTAAATGAAATGATGCCAGTTACCATCACTGTTAAATCGTCTTAGATCGGGCCGGAACAAAACAAGATAAGAGCAAACAAGTTAATTGCTGTCACGATGAGAGTTAACAAGCTACATGCTGTGAAAAGTTGTTTTATCCGTTAATTGCTAAATCTGCTTTATGTGACCTTTATGTTACCTTATTGTTATCTATCTGCCCTTTATGTTACCTCTATGTTACCTATCTGCTAATTCGCTAAATTGTAAGGTTTGCTTCTGTAAAAGGGGTCATCGTGACCTTGCACTTGCTTTTTGTTTCTTTCAGCCCACCTGTTTGTCCCTTTGCCAACTTTCAGACTATAAAACCCCCAACTTCAGATCCCTCAACGCTCTCTCACTTGCCTTAGACTTTGCTGAGACAATCCTGCTGTTAATAAAAAGACTCCTTTAGGGGGCGGCACCTGTGGCTCAAAGGAGTAGGGCACTGGCCCCAGCCCCATATGCCGGGGGTGGAGGGTTCAAACCCAGCCCCGGCCAAAAACTGCAAAAAAAAAAAAAAAAAAGACTCCTTTTTGAACTTTCAATTTGAGTCGGTGGTCTTTATCTCACTCCAGTACAATGGTGGGAGGATTACTTGAGGTCAGAGGTTCAGGACCTGCCTGAGCAAGAACAAGTCCCCATCTCTACTAAAAATAGAATTAGCCAGGCATCAGGGTGGGTGTCTATAGTCCCAGCCACTCAGGAAGCTGAGGCAGAAGGATCACTTAAGTCCAGGAGTTTGAGGTTGCTGTGAACTGTGACGACCCCACAGCACTTTAGCCTGAGCAACAGAGGGAGACAGACTCTTGTCTCTAAAAGAAATTTTAAAAATGTAAAAGAAAAGTCAGGGGGCTTGGCACCCGTAGCTCAGTAAGTAGGGCGCCAGCCACATACACTGAGGCTGCTGGGTTTAAGCCTGGCTCGGGCCTGCTAAAACAACAATGACAACCGCAACCAAAAAATTAGCCAGGCGTTATGGTGGGCACCTGTAGCCCCAGCTACTTGGGAGGCTGAGGTAAGAGAATCGCTTAAGCCCTAGTGTTGGAGGTTGCTGTGAGCTGTGATGCCACAGCACTTTACTGAAGACGACATACTCAGATTCTGTCTCAAAAAAAAAAAAAAAAAAAAAGAGAACATGTCAGAGGTCGGATTAAAGATGGCAGCTGAGTAACAGCTTCCCTGTAACTGGGCCTGGCGAATCTGGGGAGACAAGACTCCAGACATCTCTGGCCGGTGGGACCTGCCTACAATCATCCCTTTGAGGACACAGAGAGCCAGCAAG
>CAUYPK010154650.1:0-31512 GCA_963574355.1 Loris lydekkerianus | reverse complement strand
GGGGGGGTGGTGGGCGGGGGTGGTTGTATTTGGTTTTTTTTATATATATTTATATATATATATATATATTTTTTTTTTTTTTTTTTTTTTTTTTTGAGACATAGTCTCACTTTGTCATCCTTGGTAGAGTGCCCTGGTATCATAGCTCATAGCAACCTCCAGCTCTTGGGCTTAAGCAATTCTCTTGCCTCAGCCTCCCAAGTAGCTGAGACTACAGGCAGCTAACACAAAGTCCAGGTTTTTTTTTTTTTGGTTGTAGTTGTCATAGTTGTTTGGCAGGCCCAGGCTGAATTCGAACTCGACAGCTCTGGTGTATGTGGCTGGCGCCCTAGCTGCTGAGCTATAGGTGCCTAGCCAGAAGTGGTTTTTTAATGAGTAGAAAATTTCTGTTTTGCAAAATGAAAAAGTTCTGGAGATTGGTTGCACGACAAATGTGAATGTGCTTAACAGAACTGTATTGCTCACTTAAAAACAGTCAAAATGGTAAATTTTATGCTATATGTCTTTTAACAATTCTTTTAAAAGCTTAACTCTTTCAACTACACACCCACATGAAAGAAAAACACAAGTATATTCTAGTGGGGGGAGGAGGGAAAGAGGAGGAGGGAGAGATTGGTAAGCTCTCACCTAATGTGTACAGTATTGGGGCATACAGCACACCAACTACACCTTGAACTTTACCTTGGAAGCAAAAACAATGTCGCCTAAACATTTGTACCCTCATACCAATCTGAAATTAAAAAATAAAAAAGTTACCTCTTCTAGAAAGATGCATTGCCTTATTTAAGTCCTGCTATAACCCACCGAATCAGGCTTCTTCCATCTCCCCGTGTTACAGATAACAGCCCTCCTGCAAAGTGAGCCTAGTGGTTTGTTCCAGATATTTCATCTTTATTCTAAGCTGTTAGAGGGCCATTGATGGATTTTCAGTAGAACAGTGGCATCCTATGATTTATACTTTATAATAGGGCTGCAAACTTTCTATAAATGGCCAGACAGTAAGTATAGTAGAACCTCTATAGTTGACCAACTCCCTACACTGACCACCTCCTTAAGTGGACCTAATTTTCCAAGACCAGACATGCACCACATATACGTATCATCACAGTGGGCCTAGTTCTTTATATTGGCCACCTCCATGTGTTGATCAGTTTGTTATAGTCCCTTGGGTGGTCGAGGGACTATAACAGGTTCTGCTATAGAGGTTCTGCTAATTTAGGCTTTGCAAGGCATAAGGTCTTTATCTTAACAACTCAATTCAATATGTAGACAATGTATAAATGAATAGGCAGGGCTGTGCTCTAAGAAAAAGTTAGTTATAAAGCAGCAAGGCTGGACTTGGCCCAAGGCCATGGGTGGCTGACCCCTGCTTTAGAGAGCTCTCTGGCCACAATAACTAGCTGTGGTGGGTTGAGACGAGACTCACAGGTAGGATAGTTACCTACCCCCACTGTACCACCCAAAAATCAAGCATGTCCTAACTTAGGAGTTGGCAAGATCCTCTCAAAGAAGCAGTAATTCCCCAAGGGTGCCCCATGAGTCCTAACATAGGTTCTGCCTCTGCTCTGCCCTGCCCCTGTTTACCCCATTCACACTCAAGGTTCCCAAAGTGAAGGGTCCTGGCAAGGTCACCTGGAGTCACAGTGCAGCCATGGCAGCTGGGCTTGTCACAAAGGAATTGCGGTCTCCACTCCTGCTGCTGGCTTGACAGCACTGTTTGTTTCAAGACTTTATTAGCATTGCAGTGGGGGACCCAGAGAATTTAGAGGCACTATTGCTATCACTTTCTCTGCCTAGGCCTCAAAGTGCAATTAACCTGGTTATCTGGCCCTCCCTCCCTGTGTTTATTGCTATGAACACAGGAAATGCACTATTAGGTTCACAGAACGCTATCAAGGAATTTAACTGTAATTTAAAAGGCTGTATGGGGGGTTGGTACCTGTGGCTCAGTGAGTAGGGCACCGACCCCTTATACTGAGGTGGTGGGTTCAAACCCGGCCCCAGCCAAACTGCAACAAAAAATAGCCGGGTGTTGTGGCGGGCACCTGTGGTCCCAGCTACTGGGGAGGCTGAGGCAAGAGAATCACCTAAGCCCAGGAGGTGGAGGTTGCTGTGAGCTGTGATGGCACAGCACTCTACCAAGGGCAATAAAGTGAGACTCTGTCTCTACAAAAAAAAAAAAAAAAAAAAGGCTCTGTGGGGAGGACCCCAGTGGCTGATTAATAATGCATTTGTAGAGCAATAAAAACTCCAGCAGATTAGTGGAGCTCAGCCTCCAGACTTTATTTATGCATCTGAAATCTTATGAGGTTCCTCTCTGGGGAGGTTTCTATACTGGAGGGAGGAGGGGGTCTATAGCTTGAAGAACATTGGACAGGATATTGTGAAGTGTGGAATGCTGGACATGGTCCTGCCTAGATTGTGGCCAAGGACGCAGGGTTCTAATCCTTGAGGTTCTGGACTTGAATGCTGGTTCAGCCAGGGGCTAGCAATGGAACCGAGAGCATGCCACTTACACCTTTTCTACCTCGTTTGTCCCATCTCTAAAATGGGGCTAATGATAGGATCTACTTCATAGGTCCCTCTGAATGAGATGGTGTGTATAAAGCACATGACAGAGTACCTGGCACAACAGAGTCGGTGCCTATTCAGTATGAGCTGTCTTATTCCTGTTTTATCATTAATAATGGTAGGTCCTTCGGGAAGCTCAGGTGACCAAACCTGATTCTGAAAAGCTTCCAAAGGTCAGTTGGCATTCTTCGATCTCCGCCAGCATCAAGACCTTGCAGTTCACATCCCGAATCTCACTCACTGGACCATCTCTCGCTCCTCTGCAGTCTCCCGCGCCAAGTTGGCAGCATTTCTTGTGGATTGTGGTAATAAGTTCCTAACTCACCTGCTCACATCTACCTGCTGTACCCCCCACCCCTCATTGTACATCCAGAGTATTCTTCTTAAGTTGTATGTTGGACCATGTTGCTTGTGGGCTGAAAACCTGCCACAGGCTGCCCGCTGCACCTTGGCTGAGTCTGCAGCCCCACCGAGGCCTTCAAGAGCTCATTGCCCTCTGGCCCTGCTCCCCCTCCCGCCCCATCTCCTGTTATTGTCACCCCTTCTCCCTGCTCCCGCAGCCTCCGAAGAAAGTAGTCATCAGCAAAAGGCCTCCCCACATGCTGCTCTCCCTGCCCACACCCTGCTCTCAGGTCTCCACTGATGAGCTCATGCCATCTTCTGGATCTGACTTTAAATCCAGTCATGTTTTCTCAGGATGAGCTTTGCTCTGGAGCTTTTACCCCAGCTTGTAATATACATGTGTTCATTTGGTTCATTTAGTTAACCTAAAAATATCCAGGTCAGCTTCTATATTTCTTTCCATTACTTGTACATACTTTGCAGCTGGTGCAAAGTAGCCGTACAGGATAGATGGATGAAAGGGTGGGTGGGTGGATGAGGATGGATGAAAGATGAGTGAATTGAACAGACAGGTGGATGAATGGAAAGGCTGAGTATATGGATAGATGGATTAGAAGGGTCCAAGTCCTCCAGCAAAGAGTTAAATAAGCATGCTTTGTGATGGTTCAGGTAAGACAGGGCAGTGTGCTCAGTTAAGAAAGAGGAAGGTTGTATTTGAGAACAATGCAGGAGGGAAATTTATTAGAACTTGACAATTTATTGGCTCTAGAGATAGACAAAGAATTGGGATGCATCAAAGAAGACCCCTGGATTGTTGGTTGGAGTGACTGACGGGTCTCGGTGTCCCTGACTGGTAGGGGGAGAAGGTGGCTGATGACTGCACCCCCCACTCTGGTTGTGGTAAATGAGGGCACGTGTACTCCTCAGCTATTTTGCAAAAGCTGATAGAAGTGCAGGAAATTATGAAGGAAGGAGTCCAGTACCAACAGAGCTTTCAGAACAGAAAGAACAGCTGTGCAGAAGTTCTGAGGATCGTGAGAAGTTGGCATGACCAAGGAACAGAAAAGTGGAGAGGGGTAAAGGTTAGCAAGCAAAGGAGGTGTGGGTGACAAGGGCAAAGAGGAGGCAGGGTCTAGTCACATAGGGCTTTGTAGGCTATCAGAAGGAACTTGGAATTGTCCCTCAGTGGGATCATTTGGCATCACAAACCCCACATTTGATTTCTCTAAGAGAGGGGTCCTCGAGCCAAAAATGGCTGTGTCCATGGAACCAAAAATTGCTGTTTTTGTAAAAACACAGCCACGCCCTTTTGTATGTGGGTGGTCTGCAGCTGTTTTACAACTTCAAGGGCAACAGGGATCGTACAGCCCCCCAGAGCCTAAACTCTTTACAGTCTGTCCATTTATAAAGTTTCCTGACTCCTGTCCTAAGACAGAAGCCAAAAGTTGCTGCTTGTTATTGCCAGTGTGTATTTGAACATTTTGCAAATTTGTCATCTGCCTTCAAAACTGATTAATGGGAATCAATTACACGTTTAACAAGGAATAACTAAAACTTGTTTCTGCTGTGTTTTCAGTTGACTTTCAGGGATGGGGTGGATGGATGGAAAGGTCAGGGGAGAAATGCTCTGATTTCAGCTCATTATAAAAGTCCTGCAGCCTGTGTCCCAGATCCACCTGCACTCACTGGAAGGATGCTGCACAAAGGTGGGATGACCTGACACACACCAGCTGCTCAACAAATGTTTGTTGAATGGCTAATGAATGAACAATGACCTTCAGGGAGATTCAGAGCCGGCCTTACACCCAGAGTGCTGTAATACTGACTTAGAAATAAGGACAGAGAATTACCAGCCTGCTGCTGCTTTTTACCTGGGTGCTGAGCTGACTTGTGCAGGTGGACTGAACCCAGTGGTGCCACCCACGTGACATGAGAGAAGCCCTTGGATTTCGCTAGTAGGTCGCACACAGCATTTTCACTTCCGTGGTCTCCCTGGGAGCGGAACTGGGCCCATATGAATATTGGATCATCCTTTAGAGATGCTGGTGAGAAACAGTGATAATTGCCACCGTCTCCGGATTCTAATTACACCGCTGCGTCTCTCAGGAAGGAAGAGACCTTTTGCCACAGGCACACTTCTCTAATCTGAAACCCAACACAGGCTCGGTTTAATTACATGTGTACTTCCTGAAATCATGAGGAAGGTTCTGAAAAGCCCACTCGCTGCCTGTCAGGACAAAGGACATTGATCTTCAACCTCCAGCTCCACTGGCACCTTCAAGACACATTCTAAGTGTGAGAAGGGGCAGCGAAGGGGCAGAATCACTGTAAGAGAAGCCAACTTATGAAAGTCCTGCAGCCTGTGTCCCAGGGGTGAGAAGAGACCATCTGGGAAAAATAATAATTTATCTGTGATATCTTTGAATTTCTTTCTAGAGTGAGAATGGGAAAAAAATACCACAATACACAGATGTGATTCTGGAGGCCTCGAGACAGAAATAATAGCAGTAGTGATAGGTGGGATTGTTCCTTGACTACCATTGTTCCCACTTTGTGGACATGAATGATTGAGAAGCACTGAAAGTTTTTATATCAAACATCATGTATTACATACCTCCGTAGATCTGTCATCTTTTAAATCCCCAAATGAGATTTGCCCAAAGGTGGTTGGTCATCTTACTTTCTGCATTGAACAGCCACTTAAATGCTGGTGGCTCCTAGATCATGCCTCTTCCCAGACTTTCAGAATCCTGCACTCAAGTAGTAGTAGGTAGATATGATGAGTTGCCTTGAGTTCTCTCCAGAGATACTGATGTCCTACCCCCCAGAACTTTGTGAGCATGACCATATTTGGAAACAGGATCTTTGCAGATGATCGGGTTAAAATGATGTTACTAGAGTGGACCCTGATCCAACGTGACTGTGTCCTCATAAAGAGGGAACATTTGGACACAGAGACAGATACACACAGAGGAAGCATGCCACGGGGATGTGAAGGGAGAGACTGGAGTAATACACCTGGAAGAACACCGCCGATTGCCAGAAATCCACCAGGGCCCCAGAGAGAGGCGTAGAGCAGAGTCTCCCTTCCCGCCCTCTGCACGAGCTAATGCTACCAACTGCTTGATCTTGGACTTGGAGTCTCCAGAGTTCTGGAACAGTAAGTTCTTGTTGTTAAAGGTCTCTCGTGGTGGCACAGTGGGCATCAACATTCAGGTGTCCCACTGACATCTCAAACCCACATCAGCCTTTCAACCGAATCCAGCCTGTTTTTTTTTTTTTTTTTTTTTTTATTCTCTATTTAAGTTGGTGATGCCAACATCCATCAGTCCCTCTAACAGTAAAATCCAGGTGTCTTCTTTTCTTGGCAGGCATTTAGGCTAGTGTGAAGGCCACGGTCAGCAAACTGTGCTTACATCTTCCAAATCAGTAGGTAATAATTAAAAATTGGAGGCCTTCATTTAAATTTCCAGAAAAGCTGGGCACGGTAGCTCCCGGCTATAATCCTAGTGCTCTGGGAGGCTGAGGCAGTAGATTGCTTGAGACTAGCCCGAGCAAGAGCAGAAAAAAAGAAAAGAAGAAAGAAAAAACTAGCTAGGCATTGTGGTGGGTACCTGTAGTCCAGCTACTCGGGAGGCTGAGGCAAGTGGATCACTTGAGCTCAAGAGTTTGAGGTTGCTATGAGCTGTGATGCCATGGCACTCTAACCAGGGCCACGGAGTGAGACTCTGTCTCAAAAAATAATAATTAAATTTCTCAGAATTCTAGCCTCCCTTGAAATAAATTGAAAGATCTGGCAACTTTAATTCTGCAGGACCACACTTGGCAATGCTGTCTGTTGCTGAAAGGAAGAGCCTCTGTTTGATGGGACATGGATGTGCCTGTTCCAGTCCTCAGTGCTCACCGTGGTCTCACACCAGGACTCCCTTACACGTCAGGTCACCCTCTTGGCTCCTGGACCTCCTACATTTAGAGCCCAGACCTTTACAGAATCACAGGGGACTAATTCGTAAAAGGGCCCAAGATGCCATAATTCCCAGTATGAGAAATTAAACCATCCCCTCTGACAGTGTTTACTCTCAGACTGTCCTCCACCCCTTAATGACTTTGATTCCTCCCTTTCCACCATAAGTACAGTCTCTGATAAAAATAATAAAGAATGATGTATGTGATTAAAAGGCTCCAGGGATGGTGCCACCTACAAACTAGATTTGGAAGAATCTGTTACTTGAAGGGCACGTAAGGTGCAAACTTACCAACACATTGGATTTTCTATAAACAGATGCAGGCACGAGACAAATGTCTTTAAAGCCTGAAAGCGATGATTGAGAGAGACACGCGTCCTCAAAAGAACTGCAGGGAAAGCATTTGTCATAATTCTCTCGGTGTCCTGCATAATGTCTATCATGACTCAGCGCATCTTACGGGATAGGCTCAGTCTGTGTCCTGTGCGTAAGGAATACTGAGTTCAGAGCCCACCACTGCCACTTCCTAGCTGTGTGACCTTGGGCAGGTCACCCAACCTCTCCAGACCCCCTGTGTAAATGGGGATACTGCTATTTACCTTTGCAGGATGGGAGAGAAACACTCATTTGGCACGGGCTTTGCACATAGTAGGTCTCAGAAACACTGAGCATGGTAATAATGGTGATTTAGTTCTGCAGGCTCCAGCCCACTTTCCACTCAATCTTGTGTATGACTTTAATGGCTTTGTCTGACTTCTGAGATAAAGCTCCTCCGCCCGCAATCCAGAACTACATTTAATTAGGCACCAGGAATCTCCATTCCCAAACTGACTTGGAATAAGCTGTTTTTCACAATAAAACAAAGAATAGGATGGAGCAGGATGACTGTTCTTTTTTTTTTTTTTTAAGGAATTTTTTCCATTTCCTCATAATGAGAGATCATTAAAATAACCAGAAGACAAATGGCACCAAATTAATAAAAATGTAGATCAAATGATCCTCTGTTACATATTTTTGCTCAATTGCAGTTGAGGAATTCATTGATTAAACTGCCAGCAAACCATTATGGTCGTATTCATTACTATAGTGTAATCTATTTTATTATATAGAATAATGACTAACACAGTCATGCAGACAGACATTTCTCTGTGGGCTAAGTAATCATTTACTGTAGATCTGCACCAAAGAACACTGGGTAAATTTTGCTTAGGGTAGAATCGAGCCTTAGGGTTGAGAAGGAGAGAAGATGGGTTATTTTCCTTGTTTCTATCACATGGCTTAGCTGGCTGCATTCCCACATTGAAGGTACTTTGAATGCTGCTGTGCAATCTCAGACAGGTTTCAGAAATGTCAAAAGAAGTAGACAACGAGCTGATTTGATTTTGTTTTTTGGTTTTTATCTACTCTGTACCCAATAGCTGATCTGATTGATTTCTTATGTGCTTATTTATCCATTAGGCTTATTTATTTATTAAGTGTTTATTCATTATTCATTAGGCAAATAGGTGATAACCATGCAAAAGTCAGTATCTCAAGACTTTGAGTTAATCTGCACAGCTTAAGGGGAGAGGCTAGGTCGTGACCAAACAGTTGTGTTAATGGGGATGGGATATGCACAGAGATTTGTAACGTCCAAAATAGAGGGTCGATTTTGCTACCGGTCTCAAGAGTTGGAAGTGGTGATGACTCGGGTGCAGGAAGCAGGCTTTTTGCATTGAAATTCAGCCCTCATCACTGATGAGCTTAGGGGTTCTTAGGCAAGTCGCTTCATGCTTCCAATCCCAGGTTTCTGCTCTGCAAGATGAGAACCACGCTGTTGAGATAGGTATTGGTTATAGAAATCACTTAATGGGTCCTTGTAGTCTCATTAAATCCTCTATTATGGGGAAGCCACTGCCTTAGCATCCTGGCTTAGCCCATGAGGATATTAGGACTGAGAGCAAGTACCTAGCCTAAGATCACCCAGCCAGCCAAAGGCAGAGCCAAGATGTGAGGCCAAGTCTGCCATCCCTCCAGGCACGTGCTGCAAGGAGGCTGGCATTTCATACACCAGCGTTGTTTAAAGGAAGGGTCATATAGTACTCCATGAGGACTTCAGGCCCAGGCTTGTTTGGACTGCCAAAAAAATGTTTTTAAGCAGGAAATCTGACTTTTTATCTGAAATCTCTTGATTTAGTGGACAACTATTTTAAAACAAAGAAGCAAAGGAGAGTGTGAGTCTAACAAAACCTGTCAGCTGGCCAGGCAGGCCCTGGAGCTGGCAGCCTGCAGGCTCTTCTTCGAAGCAAGGCGCATCTGCAGGCCGCTTCCTATGCAGGGAGCCCCGCACCGCACCTTCCCCTTCACTTTCTGCTTGGAGGGCTCTTACTCATGTCTGCAGAGTCCCTGTCACAGGTTGGCAGTGGGGAGCCAGGCTGCCGCTTTCCCAGGCCCTCCTTTTGCTTTGCTGGGCACTAGCACCCGTCACTCACTGTTTTCAAGCAAGGTAGTCGGAGCCCAGCCTTCAGTGAAACTAGTCTTCTGCGGCCCCATTTTCTGAGTGTTTTGAAGCTGGGAATGAGTTTGCCTTGAGGTCTCCCCGAAGCAGACAGACATACAACATTTCAATTGAGTTGCTTCTGTTCTTATTTTTCCTTTGGGGCTGAGGAGATGCATGATGGAAAGTTCTGGTGCCTTTGTAAGTCACTCCATTTGGTGTCAGCATGCATGTGGCAGGTGAGGGGAAGGATGTCCCCTGTCAAGCAGGGGGGACAAGTCCAGACAGGACCCTGACAGCCTATGTCAGAGGGCAGTATGGTGGGAACATTAACAAAATATGCTGCAGAAGCAAAAAAAGGAAGGATCATGCCCAAAGGAAGCAATCAGTGGAAGTGTCATAGCGTTTGAGATAAATCAGTTGGTGTGGGTATAACTTCACGTCATCGATAGAGAAGAGGGAGGACAAACCAGATAGCACGATACCACTGTCACCACCACTGCCAAC
Source organism: Loris lydekkerianus (assembly GCA_963574355.1). Lineage (NCBI taxonomy): Eukaryota > Metazoa > Chordata > Mammalia > Primates > Lorisidae > Loris > Loris lydekkerianus. The sequence continues at coordinate 21,651 of CAUYPK010154650.1, read as the reverse complement.
CTCATGACCAACACCATCATCACCACTATCACCAGGGCAGTGACTGACAACCATCTTTCTTCTTTTCTATCAATAACCAATATCAGTGGGAGAATACCATACAGCTCGTTACACATTTTATCTAATTGAGATTCAGAACGCTTTGACTTGGGCTATAGATACGCAGTCTTGTGTCATGGAATAATGTTTCTATCAATGAACACAATGAAAATATGATGATGGGCTCATAAGATTATGATGAAGTTAAAAAAATTCCTGTTGCCTAATGACATCACAGCCATCATAACTCCATGGTGCAATTATTTTGTTGTTTTTTTTTTTTTTTTTTTACAAATTTAATGTCACCTAAGTGGATAGTGTTTATAAAGTCTATAGTAGGGTACAGTAACGTTCTCAGCCCTCATGTTCTGATTCACCCAGAGAGACTTCCACTCCCACAGGCTGCCTTTATGATAAGTATCCTACACAGGTATACCATGTTTTATCTCTTATGCTGTATTTTTACAGCACCTTTTCTATGTTTAGACATGATTAGATACGTAAATATTTACCATTGTGTTACAGCTGCCTGCAGTGTTCAGTGCGGTAACTGTTCAGTGCGGTAACGTGCTCTACTAACCTAGGTGTGTGGTAGGCTATACCATCTAGGTTTGTGGGACCCCACGATGTTCACACAGCACAAAATCACCTGACAACCCACAGGACTGTCCTCTCATTTAAAGGTAAAGAAATGGAAGCTTAGCGAACCGAAGGCACTCACCAAGGTCACGCAGCTCACTAGTGTGGTTCCATAGTCAGAGCGCCTTGACTATGGCCACAGCCGTGACCACTGCACTATCCCGCCTGAGGCAAGGAAGGCCTTGTAGTCCTTGTAAAGTGTTTTGGGTGCTTCTGGCCCATGGTAAATGCTCAATTAGTGTGAAGATTGTTTGGGAATAACATGAGTGGCTGTTGCCTAAGCAAACAGTTTGTATAGTCACAGACATTTAGATAAGTGTGGATTAAACAAAGGTAAAGTAAAGGTAGCTCAGCGGCTAGGGCACCAGCCACATACACCGGGCCTGGCAGGTTCGAACCCAGCCTGGGCCTGCCAAACAACAATGACAACTACAAAAAAAAAAAAAAAAAAAATAGCCAGGTGTGGCGGGCACCTATAGTCCCAGCTACTGGGAGGCTGAGGCAAGAGAATCACTCAAGCCCAAGAGTTTGAGGTCGCTGTGAGCTGTGACACCACAGCACTCTACTGAAGGTGACATAGTGAGACTATCTCAAAAAAAAACAAAAGACACAGGAGAAGCAAGTTTTAATTTGGCTACAGGACTTGTCAGAGCCTTTTAGGGGTAAATGTACATTGAGAATCTCCAAAAAGCAATGCAGGAATTGTTTCCTCCTGAGCATGGTCAGGACCATGGTTCCTTGAGAAGCACAGGTCATGAGGTAATCAACCAAGAGAGCAAAGCAGGGCTCATTTAGCTCAAGATTTCCCGACGTTGGCACTGTAACATCTTGGGCAGGGACATTCTTTGTTGTCAGGGGCTATCTCTACTCTTTGGGTTCATTTTGGCCTCAACCCACTGGATGCCAGTAATACAGGGCTGCCGGGTTGTGACAATCAAAAATGTCTCCAAATACTGATAATTGTCCCTTTAGGGTCTAACTTGCAGTTGAGAGCCACCAGGTTAGCTTACTTAAAGCATGTAAAAGAGAACAGAATAGAAATGGCTGCATTAAAGGGACTGGAGAATAAAAAAAAAAAAAACCCTACATAGCCATACAAAGTGGTGCAAAGAGCTCAGATGATCTAGGACCAGGGCTGCCAAAGCACCAGTGGCTTCCAAAGAGAGAAGGTGGCCCCAGAGGGTTTCAGAAGCTCCCCAAGAGGGAGACCCTGAGGAAGGAAGCCCCTGGTTTTCTCAGGGAAACAGCCACATTTCGGTACCAGGCAGCAGGCAGATTTCAGGGCCTGAAAGGGAGGGCCTTGTCCTGCTCAGAGAAGGACTCAGAATGGCCGGTAGCAGGAAATGATGTTAAGGTGAGGAAATCTGACCTGCCCGGGAAGGAAGGAGGCCGACATGGTAGTCAAGGAGCAATTCACAGGAGAAAGGTCCAGAAGAGGAGGTGGGCAGGGAAAGGATGGAGAGCATGATCCTGCCATCTTCAGAAGGACCGCTGGGCGCCTTCCTCTCACAGGGGTAGTTTGTCAGGCTTTCCCTGAGGCTGCCATAACAAGTCAACACAGCCAGGGTGGCTTGAAGCAATGCGAATTTATTCTCGCATTCTGGAGAAAGAGAGCTGTGGAGGTGAGAGGTCTGAAATCAAGGTGTCGGGGTAGGTTCCGTCTGGAGCACCCAAGAGCGCACACCTGTCTCCTAGCCTCCTGTGGCTGCGGGCAGCTCTAGGTGCGGCTTCTTTGCACATGGCTTCTCCTGACCACCGGCCATTCTGAGTGAGATACGCATTCAGTAAATGGCAACCATGTAAAAATGTTTGTCATTCCTAGTGTTAGGTGAGTTCCAGTCACCCGACAGTTGGCACACACAGGTCAAAAGGAGCAAAGTGGATGGAGGGAAGGAGAGATAAAGTCTCTTCCAATCAGAAGCCTCGCTGATGAGGGCCTGGGAGTTATACGCCCCTCATTGGCTATTTGAAACAGGAAGTCACCTCCTTTCCACAACCCCAAACCCAGCCACTGTTCTGTGCTCATTAATTATGCACCACCCAGTGTCTAGGCGATACCTTATTAAACAAGGTTTGCCTGCGATCAGACAAGTCACAATGAAGTCAGGAATTAAGATATAGCTTCCTGCATCACCTAATTGGATTAGAAGGATCACATGAGTGCTGTGTGGACTGTGAAATGTGCAGGGGATTATTCAGTAATGACTTTCTTCTGTCGCCCTTCACTAATCCTGTCAATCGGGAATGGTTTTTAGATTAGGAGAGAATCCCACTGGAAGGAGCTGTCTTTCTTATTTACTTTACAGTTGGGTGTCCCTGAGGTTTGGGGAAGCAAGGTAGTTGTAGACCATTTGTTGGCCAGTGATGACAGCTGCCATTTCTAAGCTGGTGACGCTCACCCTCATCACTGGTGTGGGTTCCTGATCCAAATAACCAAATAGAGATTTGTACCTTGGGGTACCACAGGCATCTCAGGGTCTTAAAAAGAAACCACCCTCTTTTTGACTCCAACTTCTCCTGCACTTTCTTTCTTGGTGAGTAATACCACCATCCTCCAAGTTGCCCAAACCAGAAACAAAGGCATCTCTGTGTTATTTCTGCTTCCTTAAATTCTCAACGTCACTATCAATTCTAACTCCTAAACCGACCACCTCCTTCTCCCCAACCATCCTGATTTCTACATTAGGCCTTTATGATCTCTCTTTTATAGTGGTACAACCACTTCCCGACTCTTTCTTCTGCTTCTATTTCTGCCCCCTCTTTAGTCTTTTCTTTAAAAAAAGAAGAAAAAAAGATGGCGTCGTCCAGAGTGAGCTGTAAAAAAAGTCCTTCTGCTCCTATCTCTCCCCTGATGAAAACTCTTCCACCACAAAACCAGAAAATGCATTAATATGATGCATCTTAAATATTTTCTGCCTTTCCATGCCCAAGCAGGCATTGCTAACCAATCACCACACTGTTTGCTACTGAGCAGGATTTGGCCTGAGTTTTGCTTTGAGTTCATTGGGTTGTCAAGAGAGATGAGAGCTACTCACTCTATGTGTCAGAATTCTTCCTGGTTTGCTTTCTGCCTTCCTGCTTTGCTTTTGCTATTCCTCTCCTACCTCCACTATAGAATTCACATCCCAATAGTCCTGAGCTCTGAGCAGTTCAGAGGGACTCATACCACCAGACCTTTGCACATGTTGTTCCCTCTACCTGGAATGACCTTCCTCACATGTATCTTCCTAGAAAACTCTCTTCACTCATATTTTATCTTCTCTATGAAGCCCCAAGATTTGGGCATTTTTCTCTAAAGCCCCCATTGCCCGACACTGAAGGTGTTGGCTTGCAAGCCTGAGTGGACAGGGACAAGGCTTATGTGTCTTTGCATTCTAGGACCTACCGTGGCTGGGCTGTGCTCAGGATCTGCTTCTAGTGAGTGAGTGATTGAATAGATAGCATGTAAGTCCTATGAACGCTTACAGTCTTCCAGGTATCAGACTAAAGCGCTCTGCCTACATTCATAGTACACCATCCTCACAATATCTCTAAAATGGGCACAGTTTTCTTTTTCCACTTTATGTGTGCTAAAACTGAAGATCAGATCAATGAAGTCATTTGCTCAGCCTAGGGGGTGGACCCAGATTTATCTAAACTAGCATTGTCCCAGGGACATTTGGCACTAACTCAAGACATTTTTGATTGTCACAGCTGAGGAAGGTGCTCCTGGCATCTAGTGGGCAGAGTCCAGAGATGCTGCTGAATGTCTCACAATGCACAGGACACCTTGCCCCCACCTCCAACAGAGAATGGTCCAGTTCGCAGAGCTAACAGAATCCTCATGCCAAGAGTGAGAGACCCTGCTCCAAAGCTTTTGTATTAGGTCATTTCAAAAGTTTTGTCCGTTTTTATGAGTCTACTTTAAACTGCAATATCTCAGTGAATATTTATTCAATTTAATCGAAATAAGCGCCATTTGAATCAGTTCACTTTTGCCAACGTAACACAAGTCGATTAATTCCGTCAGCATAAAAATTGGGTGCTCGGGATTCGATGAAGTCAACAAAGGCCGTTGTTGCTAGGTCCTGATTGGCAAAGTTTCTACCGGTGAGAAAGTTATCGAAGTGCTTGAAAAGATGGTAGTCGGTTGGCAAGAGGTCTGGGGAGTATGGTGGTGGGGCAGAACTTCAACGATCAATTCCTTTAATTTTCGGACAGTGATTTGTGAGACGTGTGGCTGGGCGTTGTCGTGGAGCAGGATCGGATCTCTTCTGTTGACCAGTGCTGGCTGCTGCTGACGCAATTTTCGTCAATTTCCTCACAATAGGACTCTGCTGTGATGGTTTGGCCTGGTTGCAGAAAGTTCTAGTGAATCACACCAGCCGCTGACCACCATACAGTAACCATGATCTTTTTTTGGTGGGGTTTCGCCTTTGAGAAGTGCCTGGGTGGCTCATCGGTGGCTTACCACTGTCCTGAATGTTTCCTATTGTCATAGAGAATCCACTCTTCATCACACATGATGATCCGATCCAAAAAGGGATCGTTTTGGTTGCGCAAAAGCAACCAAGAACAAACCTTGAAACGTGACAATTTCTGCTGATCGTTTAAATCGTGGGCCACCCATTTTTCGAGCTTTTTGACCTTTCCAATACGTTTTAAACCATCAAAAACCGCATGGGAGCTGACACCCAGTTCTTCTGCCATCCCACGCACCGTTTGTGATGGGTCAGTCTCCACCAGGGTCCTCAAACCCTCGTCCTGGATTACTCTAAATCGACCACTTTGGGGCTCATCTTCGAGGCTAAAATTTCCGGAACGAAATTTCGCAAACCAACGTGGAACAGTGCGTTCATTAACACTATCATTGCCAAATGCCTGGTTAATTTTTCGGGCTGTTTCGGCAGCACTTTTGTTCAATTTGAATTCGTAGAGAAAAATTGGCCAAAAATCGCTTGATGACATCATATAGTAATAGGCTGAAAAGAATAAAAAAAAAATTAAAAGTAGAAAAAAATGAACAGCATCAATGATAGAGTACAAAATTCTCCATCGATCAGTATACACCACGACACAGTAGAATAAATATTTATTGAGATATGGAGCTACAAAAACACATGACATTAAAACGGATAAAACTTTTGAAACATGGCGTTGAATGTCTCCCTACAGTAGGTAGATTTTTAACTGCTGTTGATGTTTTCATTCCTTTTAATTGCTCAGGATCATAAGCTGTACAGATACACCCAGAAGTAGCTGCTTTCCCTTTGGTTACACCAGGATGGGCTTTGAGGATACAGGAACATGCATCTGGGTGCCTTTTATAACACAGACTTCACCATTCAGCCATGACAATCCCCCAAAATGCTAGAGCTCAGTGCAAGCCATCTCCCTGGTCTGTCCATCCCTGAGGGTTCCCCCCCAAACCCACTACCTTATGCAGATTTCCAGCAGCTGAAATGAATCTGCAGATTTTTTTTCTTTTTGCAGATGTTCTTAAGAGTAAAGTAAATATGTAATTTTGAAAAATCCAGAGAACTCATGATCCAAATCCGCTTAAACCACATGAAGTCGACAGAGGGTTAACAGCACCCAATTTATTTTCATCAAGAAATTTGAACTTTGGTCCTGGAATGCAACATAGCTGTGATTCCACATTATTTATTATTCATGGGGCATTGTAACTTACCACAGTCTCTGAGTAATCTTTTTAAGTCTGCCAAAAGAGCAGGTGTTAATTGCTTACACTGGAATATATTTGCTGTTGGAAATGTCACACCATAATTATATCCCATTTCTCTGTCTGACAAGTAATATACTAAAAGAAAATTGGGTTTTTCTTCTTCTTCCTCTTCTTGTGATGTGTAAAACCATCCCCAAAGCCTTTCAGGCAGCACACAGGTGATACGTTTCTGGACTTGTCAAGAAGTTAGTCAAGAAAACTTTCTGGGTTGGCTGATGGTAACACACAGACAGCATCTGCTCTGTGCTTTGTGGACCTGGCAGTCTGGGCAGTCACACAGAGCTCATGCTCAGCGGGCCTGCCTTTCATTTCTTTGCTCTGTTTCCACATCTTGAAATTTAGTAATTTTTGGACTAGGGGCCCCACATCTTCATTTGTACTTGGCCCTGCAAATTATGAAGCTGATTCTGAAAGAGAGAAAGGAGCCGGGGATAGACATAGCCCACGATGACTGTGGTGAAAGGGCAGGGAGTAGTTAATGTTTAAGGAAATGATGAGAATTTCAGGGACACAAACCAGTTGTCAATTAGAAAATGGGTGTGTGTATGTTGTAAGTATTGGTGGCTAGTGAGATCATGTAAGGCAAAATGTCTAATCAGATGACTCTTTCTGAAAGGCTAGTTAACTGCATTTGGAAGGCTGAGCTTCTCTTAAACCAGGGATGGGTCAACTACAGCCCACAAGCCAGAGCCAGCCTACCACCTGTTTTGTAAGTCAGGTTTTATTGGAACGTAGCCACACCCATTTGTTTTGGTCTTGTCTGCGGCTGCTTTCCATCTATAGTGGCAGAATTGAGTAGTTGCAACAGAGAACCGTAAAACCCACAAAGCCTGGAGTGTTTACTGTCTGGCCCCGTATCAAAAAACTCTGCTGACCTCTTTCTTAAACCACAGGGAGAGCTTCATCTGCCAGGCTGCAGGAGAGGCTGAGAAGGACTGTCCTACCCAGGCAGCCACTTTCCCATCTCTAATTGTACATACAATAGGGGGAAAATGGATTTTAACGCATGGTTTTCTATCTCTACTGCACCCATTTTATAGCTTTGGAAGCTGAGGAGTCTTCAAGAGGTAAAGCCAGTTGCCCAAGGCCACTGAGCAAGTAAGTGACAGAGGCAGGATACTGCTGAGGCTTGCCTAACTGGAATGTGTCAAGTACATCCTTTCTAGATGGTAGGAGCTTCCCTGCACCAAGTCACAGGCAAGTGTTGACTGAGTCATCATCTTTTCCACAGGAGGCTCTAATAAAACTGGGGAAGAAAACAAGCTGGATTGCAGATGGATCTTGCCCTCGAGGGGAGATGAGGCAGGCAGGTGCATGATCCTCCCGGAAGGCACAGGCTGCTCAGGGCGCTTGTTAGTTCACTCATTTCTTCATTTAAGAAGTATTTAGAAAGTTTAGGCTAAATGACTTCATCTCTGTCTCAATGCCTTGATTTCCCTCATGCACCTGATTGCTTGGCGATAGGATGTGGTCAGCAGTGAGAACATTAACATATAAGAGCTAACAAGTAGTAGATGGCTAGTATATGCCAGTCCCTCTAATTAAAAAATATCAGTTCTAATTTCATTTTCCACCTGAGTAAATTGAGTATCAAAGGTTTTTTCTAACTTCTCCAGATAGAGCAGTTAGCTGGTGCTGGCTGCAGAATTTGAATTCAAGCCTTTCTACCTTCGAGAGCCCAAATATAGGCCAGGTGCAATGGCTCACACCTATAATCCTAGCACTTTGGGAGGATGGGTCAGCTGGATGGCTTAAGCTCAGTTTGAGACCAGCCTGAGCAAGAACAAGATCCTGTCTCTACTACAAACAGAAAAACTAGCCGTGTGTTGAGCAGAGCACCAATAGTCCCAGCCATTCAGGAGACTGAAGCAAGAGGACTGCTCAAGCCCAAGAGTTTGAGGTTGCTCTGAGCTGTGACGCTGTGGCACTGTACCCAGGGTGACAAGAATGAGAATCTCAAAAAAAAAAAAAAAAATAGAATGACCGTATTACTTGGGGCAGTGTTAGCTACTATTAAAAACTAACCCTGTAATGGCCAGCAGTGTCTCCAAGCTATTTTGCACCCAGTCTGTGGAAGGGGAAAAAATCATGGAGGAGCTGTGGAGGAGGTGTCTGCAGGTCAGCCCTCAAAGTTGTGCAGGTCACTTACAATTCTGGTTTATTGGCTATGGCACAGCCAATTTGGCCAGGCCTAATTGCAAAGGATGCTGGGAAGGAGGTTCTAGTGATGAAGAGCTCGCCTTACTGCTCTGCTCAGACTTGCTCTCCCCTTCAGGTTATTAGCAGCCAAGCCCCAGTCGCCTGGCCCCTCTGAAGTACATGTGACCACATGGTTCTCTTCTGGCAGAAGGGTCACCTTCTGGGAACGCATCCCCGGGAATCATTCCTCTGTAAATGTAGTTGTGTATCTGACAAGGATACAGGGCACAGGGGGAGACAAGGTTGGCAATTTAGTCATCATTGGCTGACAGGTTAGTCTTAGAATATGTTCCCTGCAATTCAAGGCGTGTGAGAGAGAGATGGAGAGAGGCACTTAACAAACTTTTTTTTTTTTTTCCTGGCACGACTGCCTCGCACTGACCCTGAAGCATTTGTGGAGTGTCTCTGCAAAGTTCCATGAGTGCCTCGTCCCAGTCACCCTTGATGTTTTTGCCTGGCCTTCCCGGCCGGTTCTACCTGGGTATGGTTTGTGAAGAGCAGCCATCTCCATTGCCAGAGGGCCCTCCAGACGCTGGCAGGCCAGTGAGCTCAAGGAGGAGCACAGCAATCTGCATTTGTTCAAAGTTCCCAGGGGAATCTTCCTGAGGGCCACTGGTATCAAGCAGAGTTTCTCAGCTTGGAACCTGATAACCCCTTGCTGTGGGTGCCATCCTATACACGGTGGGATGTTTGGTGGCATCCTGGCTTCCACCTCCTAGGTAATGCCTGTAGCACTCTCTCCCCCAGCTGTGACAACCAAAACCATCTCCAGAAACTCCCAAATGCATCTGGGGAAAAATACCACCTTACTATGTTGAGCAGCTGCAACTTGAGGGACTATTTGTTACCACAGCAGAGCCTCATGTTGCCCTGACTAATGCTGGACTTCAGGGCTCTTTGCAAAGCACTAAGAAACAATCAGTTACCTTCCTTTCTTCATCAGTCACCTGAAACTTGTTCTTAACACATTTAAGTCAGGAAGGACCAGTGTCTCTGGAACGAGGTTGGGCTGGGTGCAAATCCCAGTTCTGTCACTAACTGTATAACTTTGGTCATGTTGTTTAACGTCTCTAAGCCTCAACATTTTCCTCCTCTGTAAAATTACGATGGCACCTGCCTTTAAGTGTTTGTGTGAGGACTAACTGCACAAAAATGCAACCAACCAACCAAAAATGCTCTCTAAACACTGCATCTGGCATATGGCAAGAGGTTAACAAAATGCTAGCTTTTTTAAATATTATATCTCTGGCAGGCTCAAGGTACACTTTGTTTCTTAGGTCAGCATCTTTAGGGGAGCCCTGTCTTTCCAGTCGATCAGCTTCTCATAGCTTTATTGACCAAAGGACTGAGTTCTATTAACAAAGAAAAGAAGGGCCCCAAAGCAGTCTGTCAGGGGGAGAGTGTAGGTTGGGAGCAATGATCATCCGATGTGGCAGATTATGCAGCCGTGAAGCTAAATGGCACAGGACAAGGATGAAGGGCTTCTGGATCATCCAGACATTCTCCATTTACTGCCTGAATACCTACTATATGCCAGGGGACAGAGATCCAAAGGATAACCAGTCTCTTCGCATTTTCACACACCTTCCAAGCTCTGTGATCCATCGCTTTCAAGAAAAGGAAATAAGCAAAGGTACATGTCCTGCCCAGGGTGAGATTTCAGTCATAGCTGGAGAAACAAGCAAATGATTGCATCTACCCAGGCAAACGGGCATGGTCAGAGCATCAGAAATCAACAGAGACATTGCCCGAGTCCTCCAAATTTATGCAGACTGCCTCCAGCCTGGGCCACCCGCTGCTCCACTCAAGCATGTTGTACTGAGAACCCCTGGGTGGCCTGGCCTGGGTGACAGCTTGCTCAACTTTCAGTTGTGCTCGCATTTTTTTTTTTTTTTTTTTTTTTTGTAATGGCAGTTTCAACAAATTCTACCCACTGATGCATCGTTTAACCAAATGTCATTTCTCTGCCTTTCTCATTTAGGCATCATCTGTTAGGTTTACACATTGGTACACCCATGAAATTAACATTACACGTGTTTTCTTTTGGAGCTGACTACATTTAATTTAATTTAAATTGTTTCCACTGTCAATGGCCTTCCAAAGCTGCAATAGTGCAGGTTCTGACTCCTTGGAGGCTTACCATTATCCCATCATGTCCCCTTTGCCCCTGGAGCTCTCTAGTCTGCTATGTAGCCCCTGTTTCAAATGAGCTTCCGCTGCCAGCTCACAAGTTTATTCTCAGCTTCCCTCTGGCTTAAAGGAAGCTTCCAAGGATGGTAGAGAATTCAGGGTTTCTTGGTCTCCCAGGCTAATGAAGGAGTGATAGGAGGTGAATTGGTCTGAGAACTCCAAAAGCAGAGCAGTATCAGGGGACTTGATTAACACAGCTATGATTTAACAATAAAAAAAAAAGAAAGAAAGAAATTAGATTACATGATTTGCAAAAAAAAAAATAAAGAGTGATGGTTCCTAGCACTGAGAGGCCGAGGTGGGTGGATTGCTTGAACTCAAGAGTTTGAGGCCAGTCTGAGCAAGAGCAAGACCTTATATTAAAAAAGAAAAAAAAAAAAGAGTGATGGCTATTCCCACAATAATGCTCTGCCTGATGGTGAAAGGTAAGACAGCATTCATTCAGTCTACTTTTATTTAGAGCAATGATTTTCAAATGGTGTGCCTTGAGAGTTTCTTATGTCCTGCAATCCCATTGCTAGGCATCTACCCAGAAAAAAAAAAAATTTTTTTATCACAAGGACACTTGTACTAAACTATTTATCGCAGTTCAATTTATAATTGCCAAAATGTGGAAACAGCCTAAATGCCCACCAACTGAAGTTTGGATTAACAAGCTGTGGTATATGTATACCATGGAATACTATTCAGCCACTAAAAAAGATGGAGACTTCACATCCTTTGTATTAACCTGGATGGATGTGGAACACATTATTTTTAGTAAAGCATCACAAGAATGGAGAAATAAGAATCCTACATACTCAATTCTGATGTGAGGTCAATTACGGTCCTAGTACACAGTGGAGGGTGGGGGATGGGGAGAAAGGGAAGGAGGGAGGGGGTGGGGGTCAAGGGGTGAGATACACCTTTTGGTGTGTCACAAATATAAGAGGGTCCTTATCTAACAAAAGCAATTAATGTAACCTGCTTCTATGTACCCTCAATGGATCCCGAACAATTTAAAAAAAATTTTTTTAAACGCCATTGATTAGATTATTTTGAAAGAAATTCAAAGCATAGTGAATATATTCTTTTTTTACTCTTATTTTTAAAGCAACATAATTTAAGTGTGCTGAGGAAAGTTAACTATAGGTTCAAGTTTGTGAGATAAAAAAGGTTGAAAGGCACTAATGTAGAAAAAAATTTGCTAGGAGAGGGACTGTGTCCATCTGGTTCAGTGCTCAACCCTCCATGTGTCACCTGGTGGCTGTTTCTCAAATCACACGTTCATCCTGTGAAGCCCTGTCTTCCTCCTTCCTCTCTTGCTCAGCGCAGTGCCCTCACCGGCACTTATAATCACATCGTGAGTGAACAAATGAATTTGTGCTGTCACAGGCTCAGGAGGCTCTTAATACTTTTTATAGTAATCTTCCGTTGATCTCATGGAGGGACTTAATCAGCAGAGATGGCTGCCCAGGCTGAAGATTCTGGTCATTCCCAAGAAAGAACATGACAAAGGGACCTCAAGGTAGTAAGAGCGAACTCAAGTGAGCTAGGGATACACGCGTGGCCTAGACTTGGAGATGTGTGTGGCATAATTGCCTAGTAACAGTTCCACATATGTGAGGGGTACATTCCCCACAGATCCAGCAGTCCTATCTCTGAAGGCAGAATTAGGTAGAACCTATGAATGAAAGGGTATTTTGGAAGCAATCCTTCACATTCAGTGCTACCCACAGGAGCTGCTGTGTAAGGCACTGAGGCGCCTGTCTTTGGAGGCATTCAAGAAAGAACTTAATAGCTCTGAGTTATTGACTCAGCATGGTTTTGTCATGACAAAATACAGAAACTCTGAAAATACTGAAAAGCATTAAAAGAGAGAGACAAAAAAAAAGCAAACAAAAGTTCCCCCTGCTCCCCCCTACCTTTTTTTTTTTTTTTTTTTTGATTCTTCAAAGTAAGACCCTTCTCCATTCTTGAGACCTTCGTACATGGCCTTTTATCTTTCTAAAGCAACACTCTCCTTACCTGTGTCCCTCTTCCTGCTGTTTCAGATCTCAGCTTCATTGTGAAAGGTCTAAAGAACAAGTCTTCACGGGGTCTCCTGTCTCGATCTCTGTCCCATGCGGACAGTGTGTAATTCTTCATTGCATCCAACACATTTCATACAAGTTTGTCTATTCTCCCCCCACCCACTCTCCCCAGCCCATAAGCTCCTTGAAAACAAATTCAGCATTGGTTTTTGTTCACATGTGCCTCCCCTGTGCCTGGAGGGGTGACTGCTCATTTTAGATGTTCTTTGAACATTCTAGAAGGGAGGCAGGAGGCAAGGAAGGAAAGAATGCCTGCATTCGTTGACAGGGAAAAGATGTCAGGGGTATATTGTTGAAAATATTAATAGAACTTTATGACACAGCAAAATGTATAGGGTTATGTATAACGTGAGTGAATAAACTGTTTGGAAAATGTTCACTGAAATGTTAACAATGGTGATATTTGGACACTCTAATATCTGGGGTTTTATTTCTCCTTTCTTTTTTACTTTATATTGTTCTGTATGTTTGAATTTTCTGCAGTATGTATTATCTGTGTAGACAGAGAAATCAAAGAAATAGTCAAAAGCACCTCATGGAACGAGACAGGGTGAGAAAGGAGCTTCTCCCTGTCTTTATCCCTGAAGCTGCAGTCCCCAGGGATCTCCACACATCAGGAGGTACATCCAGGCCCCTCCACTAGGCCAAGTCTGGGTCATGCCAGGCCATTCCTGAATTGCAGGGAAGCAGATGCTTTGAACCTAAGGTGTTCTTTGTTGCCCATGGCCGTGAACTTCTTGCATGTGTATTTCTATGTCCATTTCTTTCTTCATTGTGAATCTATTGTGTGTCCCAGATGCCCTTGGCATTGCGCACAGGGAGGCCCAACAGAAAGAAAATGTCATCACTGCCCTTTAGGAGCAAAACTGAACGTTGTATTGGGCCGACTCTTGCTGTTGTTGCTGTTTAAATAAACCAGAAAGCCCGTTGACAGTGTGTTTGGCCGACAGTGTGTTTGCTTAGAGATCTACCTGGTGCTTGCTTCGCAGGAAGCGGGATGACAGAGTATTCTGGAATCAAGTTGCCTGGACTCAAATCCCAGCTCCATTACTTCCAACTTGCTTGGGTGTAGGCAAATTCTCCACTTTCCTTCTGTGCCTCCATTTCCACATCTGTAGAAAGGGAATGATATGCTTGCCTCATATGTTTGCTAAAGACTAAACCAGATGATACACGAACAGGGCTTGGAAGGGGAATCAGCACAGAGTAAAACCTGCACAAACGAGAGCTTTTGTAATTAATTCTGTCCGCATTATGTGACGTGACAACATTAACGTGACGAATGGGAAACAATTTGGGGAAATGTCCCTTTTTTAAAAGAAGGCACCTGCAGAACGTATTTATGGTTTATGATCAGGAGGCAGCGTTAATGGCCCGTAATGTCATTACTGTAAGGATTTTTATTAGGAAAATTTCAACCAATTTGGCATTAATTAATGTACTGTTAACTTGAGAGTGTTACTCACTTAATCCTTGGAGAGTTGGAGAAAATAAACCTGTTGTCAAAACCCTTACCCTGAGAAGTAAATAAGAGTTGTTCCCTCCTCAAGAGGCTCCATTTGTAATAAAAATAGATGAGTCACTGCGTTTTTCCATGGCAGTATTTATTGAACCCGTGAGTTTAGAAAGGAGGACAGAGATGAGAATGTCAAGTGACAGGAAGGCTCTTAGGAGAACTTGCAAACAGCAACCTCTGGGTCAAAAAGGCAGGGAGTGAGGATGGAGCAGGCGTTCTCGACACACTGATCACAGACCATGGGAGGACGTGGCAGCTCCTTGGCCCCTGACTATCCTCCACTCCTCTCCGCGAAGCAGTGCATCCCACCCCACCCCACCCGCCACTTCAGAATGTGGCCTGCCTGTCTGGCGTCCACTCCTCAGTCGTGAGTAACAAGCCTGTGGTGAGGACTTGTTGCCCTCGTCTGTTGCAGTCTTCCCATGCCTGTTTCAGGCTGTGCTTCCTCTGGCCCTCTGGGTTCCAGCCAGGATGGCCTTCTTCAGTGTCTTTATCTGCCATGCTCTCATCCACCACAGGGCCACAGATGTGATTTGTCTCACAGTTTGGGGAGCTGCAAGTCTGAGATTGTGGTGCCAGCACGGCCAGGGCTCTGGTGAGGACTCTCTTCTGGCTTGCAGACGGCTGCCTGCTTGTCAAATCCTGCATATGAAGTTCTCTCCCCTCTTACTCAGTTTACTCCTTACTCAACCCATAGCCCAGGGTCTGCATCCTTTGCCTCCTTTAGTAGTACCGTAGTCGATTCAGGCTGCCACACTAAAATACTATAGTCTAGATGGCTTGAGCAATAGGCATGTGTTGTCTCAGAGTTTTGGAAGCTTTAAGTCTGAGCTCAGGGTGACAGCTTGGTCTGGGATTCTTTTTCTGTCTTGCAGACAGCTGCCTTCTGGCTGTGTCTTCACATAGCAAAGCCACAACAGGATCTCTGGTGTCCCTCCTATAAGGGCCCTAATCTCCTTTCAACCCCGAGCGCCATACTTACAACCTCATTTCACCTTAATTACCTCCTTAAAGGCCACATCTTGAATACAGTCACAAGGAGGGTTAGGGGGGTCAACATATGAATGGGGGGAAGCTGGGGAAACACAGTTCACTCCATAGCAAGTGGTGACTTTGGAAACAGAAAGGATACCCCGGCACTGAGGACCAGAAGAAGAGGTTTCATGACATCAAACTATGTTGTGGCTTCCAGAAAAGGCAATCGGAGGAGTGTACTGGACAATGAGAGTGAAGAGGGGAAAAGAGAAAATGCCGTCACTTGCTTGTCATTGTTGAAGGTGGTAATAATGAAAGGCAGGATTTCATTTCGTGTATTGGTCCTGGAAATATTGATGTGTTTATTGTCTATCTTTTCAGGAGCGGCTACTTCCTATAAGCAGAGGCTTTTGTGGTCTATGGATGAGTCTGTTACCCATTCCCAGAACTGTATCTGCCTAGTGGGCATGTCGTAGTTGCTTGTTCTAATAACTACTGCTGGGTAGCAAACCCAAATTTACTGGGTTTACTTACCATAAAATGCCACAGTTTTCTTACACTTTTGGATTCTGTGGCTCAGGACTATGGAAAGAGCACGTAGGAGATAGGGGGTGGGTGGGAAGCATTGCCTCATGCTCAGAGCTGCTGCACTGTTCTGGGCAGTTTTCTGCACACACAGTTCTGTGGATTTCTCTGAACTAGAATGTCCGAGAGGTTATATAACTTTCCCAACCTCCCAGAATGAGGGAAGAGTCACTTGTTAGAACCTGGAGTGGTCTGATTTCAATACTAAACTTGTTACCACTGTGCCATGTTGCTTTTCCAGAGTGGCTGCCTGTGTTATCCAAAAATGAGGTAGGCCATCTTGGCAGGAAACCTCCTGCCTCCCAGAGAGGTGAGTGCTCCTTAAGCATCAGCCATGCTGGTTTCCTAAGGGGCACTGGGAAGAATGATGAGAGGCTGCTATGGGGATTAGGGATGTCAAATGTCATGCAAACGTCTCATGTAATGCACGGGACAGCCCTGCTCAAACAAAAAATTGTCTCCCCCTAAATGCCAGTAGTTCCAGTTTTTAAAAACACTGCCTGAGAAGGGGGGAGAATGTATGAAATATTAATCTATGCCAAAACCGTCAGAAAGGTTGCTCAAATACAATAGAAGCACTGTCTCCTTGCGTGGTTCAACGTAGGGTTTAAAAGTCCTCATTTTAGTGTCTGACAAAGGAAGATTTGAATCCTAGTTTTGCAAGTTTTTAGCTGGCCAGGTCAGATAACCCCCTGGAGCCTTAATTTTCTTATCCATAAAATGGGAATAATTAGAAAATCTCCCTCAAAGGTCTGCCATGAGGAGTAAATGAGATAAGACCTGTTATAACATGCTCAGCCCGGGGCCTGGCACACAGCAATAACATTGATATTATCATAATAGCTCTTTCATCCTTGGTGCTTGGAGAAGGTAACGTCAGTGGGATGGATAAGAGCTTGTGGGCCATGCTGCAGCATTGAACAGATGATACATATCAGGCAAAGTGACTGGGACCCAGTGAATTGCGGCAAAATGTACCGTACGCCATCAATATCTATCCCACCGGTTTTCATTTATTGAGCAGTACATCATTAGAATATCCCAGGGCTCTCAACAATAAAATCAATAAGACGGTTCAGCCATGGGCTGTGGTTTAATAACTCCAGACTTGAATGGGGGGAAAAAGATCAGTGAGCAGGAAAATGTCCTGAGTGCTTGGACGGGGGTGGAGGGAGACGTTTTCTCAGAGTGGGAGAAAAATAATGAATGAGCTAGCCTACCATCTCTGGTGAAGCAGGCACCTGTGAGCATTTGAGGCAGCTCCCAGAGATGAGTTTGGGTATACCGGAGGGAGATAACATTTTTTTGGAAGGTGGTTGAAAAGAAAAGAAGGTATCCCAAAAGTGATTCTCAACTCTGATTTGCATTGAAATCACTTGGGGAGTGTTTAAAAAATAACCAACACTGGTACCCACCAAATTAAATCAAAATTTCTCAGGCGTTGTTTCTCTAAAAAAAAGGTGTTCAGATGGTTCTATTGGGCAGCCTAGGATAGAGGTTTTTGTGCATTAGCTTATTACAACCAAGCTTTCTGGTCCTCAGTTTCTGATTTGGACGGTCTGGGGATGAGGCTGAGGTTTTAGTTTCTGACAGACTCCCAGGCACTGTGATGCTGCTGATCAGAGACACACTCTGGACACTCAGTGGTTCTCAGCTGGGAACGATCTGGTCCCTCCTTCTTCAGGGGATGTTTGTTAATGAATGGAGACATTTTTGATTTAGTCACGACTGGGTGAGTGATACTGGTATCGAGTAGGTAGAGGCCAGAGATACTGTTTAAATATCCTATGGTGCACAGGACAGCTCCCTGCACAACAAAGAATTATCTGGCCCGAGATATCAATAGTGCCAAAGTTGAGAAACCCTACCTTGGAGGAGACGGTGGTTTAGAAGCTGTTTAAGAAATAATATGCTGGGCAGCTCCTGTGGCTCAAAAGAGTAGGGTGCTGGCCCCATATGCTGGAGGTAGTGGGTTCAGACCCAGCCCCAGCCAAAAACTGCAAAAAAAAAACAAAAAAACAGAATATGATGCTCTGGTTCCAAGTGAACTCAGCGTGGAAGCCTGAGTGAAGATGGGGATTCCCAGATTCTTGCTAGCCAAAGTCTGGTCAATAGAGCCTGGTATTTGAAATAAAACAGTTTGTATCTTAATCTCCATCTCCCGGCTCTGTGACCTTGGGCAAGTGCTTTACCCTGTCCGATCCTTGGACAATTATCTGTAAATAGGAATAATTTCCACGTCCAGCATTATTATGAGAATTAAAAGGCCTGTGAAAGAACCTCATGAATGTTAAGTATTCAGCAGAGTAAAGTGAAAATCAAAAGGCCAGTGTTTCTTAGCAGATGAGCAGATTCTTGTTTCTATCTAGCTCCCTAAAAGCCCATCCCATAAAACTCCCAACAACCCCTCTTGGGCCCCTGAGCCAGGAAAATCAAATATTTTCTGGACCTTCAAATTCTTCCATGACATCTGGGGCTACCTGAGCATCGCTTTGCACTTGGCCTTGACATCCTCTCATTTGTTTAACAAACTCAGCACATCCTAGTTTGGAAGCCAGCTCTTGGAGTCTAGTTAATATTCCCCCAGCTTCCTTCACACCCCTCTTGCCCTCCCAATTCTGGCATATCCACATTCCACCTGCTTTGTTATTCTTGTAATATTTTTACTGCAATAAACTCACCTTTATTTTTATGTAAGCAAATTTTATGTGAAGAGTAATTTTGCATCATGGCCATGAGTGGAAATCTTGCTGTCACGGGCCAGAAGGAGACAGCAGCCATGCACATAAATAGATGAAATCAAAACAGTGGCATTCAGTGCTAGTGAGGCTCTCCTGTTACTGCCCAGAGATGCCAGCCCTGTGGGCAGGACTTTTCTTATTGGAAAAAGAAGTGCCGCAGCGAATGCTGCTAAGGATGTTACATAGGGCTGAGACTTCGCTGGTGGGTTCATCAGAAGGGGTGCATAAGAATTAAAAATGGACATACAGTCCTACCCTGATTCAGTGCCATTTGGTGTCCTAAGTGTGCACCACGTGACTCCTGGAGAATTCTGACATTCCAGTTAAGAGCAGGAGCTCTGAAATCAAGGTCGGGTCTGGGTCCACCTCTTCCCAGCTATGTGAACAGTTCAAAGTTCCAGTGAAGTGGGCGAGGACTCTAGATTCACATCACACACAGTCAAGCTGTGTGACCTTATTTTGCCTCAGTTATAGATGTCCTCACAGCATTGCTTGGAGGTGAGTTCTTTCTGACAGATGAGGAAACTGAGGCACAATAGGCAAAGTGACCTGCTAATAAATAGTGGGTCTAGGGTACAGACCCCACCTATTCCCCTGTGCAGAATAGCTGAGTTAGGAAGTACCAGATGGGTTCCTCAAAACATTAAATACAGGGTGTCCATAAAGTTCATGTGTAATTTAAAATAGTTACCCTGTGACCTAGCAATTCCATTGCTGGGCATATGCTCCAAAGAATTGAAAGCAATGACTTGACAGGTATTTTTTATTTCCCGTATTGTATAACATTAGCTTCAGGCTACGTGTGTAAGGTGCATGTGTGCATTGCTCACGGCAGCCACAAGAAGGAAGCAACCAAGGGTTCCTTGATGAACAGCTAAACAAACTGTAGTTTATTCATCCAATAGGATATTATTCACCCTTAAAAAGGAATGAAATTTGGACATATGCTATGACATGGAGGAACCTGGATGGCCAAAGGACAGTTATTACACGATTATTCACAGTCCCTAGAGTCATCAAATTCATAGAGACAGAAAGTAGAATGGGGATTGCCAGGAGAGCTGGAAGAAGGGAAAATGGAGAGTTACTGTGTCAAGGGTACAGAGTTTCAGTTTGACGATGAAAAGACTTCTGGAGATGGATGGTGGCAGTGGTGGCACTGTGTTGTGAACGTGTTCATCATGATGGAACTGTGTACCTAAAAATGGTTCAAATGGTAAACTTTACGTTCTGCAGGTTGAACATCCCTATTCTGAAAATTTGAAATCTGAAATGCTGCAAAATTTAAAACTTTTTGGGCACCAACATGATACCACAGGTGGGAAATTCCACACATACGTACTTCGCACAAACTTTGTTCCGTGCATGAGATTATCTCCCATATTGTTTGAAATTACCTTCAGCCTGTGTGTATAGGTGCATGTGAAACATACATGAATTCCATATTTAGACTTGGGTTTCATTCCCAGGGGATGTCATTATCTATAAGCAGATACTCCAAAATCAAAAAACAAAATCCAAAACACTGCTGGTCCCAAGCATTTTCTGTAAGGGGCACTTAACCTGTGTATCTTTCACCACAATTTTTAAAAAGAAGTGCAGGATGCTCAGTGGTGCTATAGGAGGGAACTCAAGGAGGGCTTTCCCCAGGAAGGGTCATTTCTCCTGAGACCCAAAAGGTGCTGGCCTGACCAGCTTTATCCTTGGCCCTGAGTTTCCTCAACTCCACGAGCCCCATTTCACATCCTCTCCTCCCCTCACTTCTCATTAGGCAGGGTTGGTGGTGATGTCGCAATGTTGGAGGGAGTCCTGGCACTAGACAGGATCCTCCCAGGAAGGCTTGGTGCTGCAGAACAAAGATTGGCATGCTGCCCCCAAGCCTCATGGAAAAGGGGGACCTAGCCCCTAGCCAGCTTGCTGCACGAGTGCAGACAGCCATGTGCAACCGCTCAGCCCTGTGTCTTTCACTTCGGCCTCCCAAGGCCCCACACAAGGATGAAACTGTCAGGCTTAATATGTCAGTCAAAATCATTCATGGACGCCTCTCCCCTGAGCTCAGCTATCTGCCAAGCCCAGGGCCAGGATGGCATCCTACAAGAAATGAGTGTGGGTTGGCGCCCATAGCACAGTGGTTACAGTGCTAGCCACATACACCGAGGGAGGCCTGGGCCAGTTGAACAACAATCACAACTGCAACAAACTTACAACTGGCCTGGTCCATTTGAACAACAATCACAACTGCAACAAAAAATAGTCAAGCGTGTGGCAGGCACCTGCAGTCCCAGCTACTTGGGAGGCCTGAGGCAAGAGAATCACTTAAGCCCAAGAGTTTGAGGTTGCCATGAGCTGTGACACCGTGGCACTCTACCCAGGACAACATAGTGAGACTCTGTCTCAAAAAAAAAAAAAAAAAAGAAAGAAAAAGAAATGAGCATGACCTTGGCTTACAGGGAACAGACAGTGATCAAGAAAACCTACCTGACTCTCCAGGGGGTACAGTCTTCTGTGCAGTGGTACCAACTCCATGAACAGGTTCAAGTACCAGATGATTCAGAAATTTCATCTCCCTCCCAAATAAAATAGGGGTTTAGGAGTCCAGTAGACCCAAGTGTTGGTCTTCATTTCTGGTACTCATTAGAAAGGGTAACTTCGTCAGCTACCTTGTGGCCTCCTAACCCTTCATGGTGAGATGTGGTTATGGTCAAGGCACCTGCTTTCAGAGGCCTTGGGATGATTAAATGATGAAGTTACATGTAGATAGCACTTAAGACATACTAAATGCATAATATGTATTCAATAGTGTTACTAGTCTATGAGCATCTACAAAACTAAGGTAGGGAATTGACTTGCCCAGGGTCCCACGGCCAATTCACAGAAGCAGGATTGAATACAGCACGTGGCTCTCCTTCCTGTGCTCTCGCTACTCCATCATGCCACCTTTGAACATATTCTTCTTAGTAAAGTGTCTCA
>CAUYPK010154647.1:0-12981 GCA_963574355.1 Loris lydekkerianus | reverse complement strand
GGAAGGCTATGTTAACTAGTGTGATGAAAATGTGTCAAACGGTCTATGAAACTAGTGTATGGTGCCCCATGATCACATTAATGTACACAGCTATGATATAATAAAAAAATAAAAATAAAAAAAGGAAAATGTGTCAAACGGTTTATGAAGCTAGTGTATGATGCCCCATGATCATATCATTGTACACAGCTATGATTTAATTAAAAAACAAACAAACAAACAAACAAACAAACAAAATTGAGTACATAGGATTCATACTTCTCCACTCCTGTGATGCTTCACTAAGAATAATGTGTTACACCTCCATCCAGGTTAGTACAAATGCTGAAAAATCTTCATTTTTATGGCTGAATAATATTCCATCATATACATATACCACAGCTTACGGATCAATTCCTGGGTTGAAGGATATTTAGGTTGTTTTCACACTTTGGCAACTGTAAATCGGGCTGTGAAAAACAGCCTAGTAAAGGTGTCTTTTACTAGGTGTCTAGCCTAATAAAAGTTTTTTGGGTTTTTTTGTGTTTTTTTTTTTTTTTTTTTTTTTTTTTTCTGGATAGATGCCCAGTAACGGGATTGCAGGATCAAATGGGAGGTCTAGGTTGAGTTCTTTGAGGTTTCTCCATACTTCATTCAAAAAGGTTGTATTAGTTTGCAGTCTTACCAGCAGTGTAAAAGTGTTCCTTTCTCTCCACAACTGTGCCAGCATCTGCAGTTTTGAGATTTTGTGATGTAGGCCATTCTTGCTGGGGTTAGGTGATATTGCAGGGTGGTTTTAATCTGCATTTATCTAATAATTAGGGATGATGAGTATTTTTTTTCATATGATTGCTGGCCAGTTTTAATCTACATTTATCTAATAATTAAGAATGATAAGCATTTTTTTTTCATATGACTGCTGGCCATTCATCTGTCATATTTGGAGAAGATTCTATTCATCTCTCTTCCCAATTGATGATGGTCAAAATTAAAGCCAATTTATGTGAAAATTAGTTGTTGGGGTTTTTCTGGTGAATTAATAGAAGTTCTGTATAGATCCAGGTTATTAAGTATTTGATTCAAAATATACAAATATCCTTTCCCATTGGTAGGTTGTCTATTTGCTTTGATTGTTGTCTCCTTGGCTGTACAGAAACTTCCTGTGACTCTGGCAGACGCAAAGCCCTGGCACATCTACTTATTGGAGAGAGCAGGACCATAGTTCTGTGAGATACCAGTGACTGGGCATAAAAGAGTTGTAAGGTTGGGAAAGAGATGCCAGCCTTCTGCTCCAACTCTACTACTAAGCAGGCCTTTCTGACTCTCAGTAGTCACTTCTGTGCCAGAATGAGCCACATTTGAACAGCAGTAGTTATCTGCTATTTAGTTGCTGCAGACCTTTCAAACTCTCCCACTTGAGAGTTGGTACTGACTGAGTCAATTGGTTTGTAACTCCAAACCTTGGCCAATCACCCAAGGATTCTCTTGGATGGTACCCTGGTTGTGTGACAATGAGAAAGGTTTATTTTCCTCTCCCAGGTGTTGTCTGTTGGAAAGGGGATGTCTTAGTTGCTTGTATTACTCCACAGCTGAGATTTCAACCCAGCGTCACTGATCCACTAGGATCAGAAAAAGACAGGCTGAATACTAGACAGATCCACCTACCCTTACCACACCAGGTTGGTCCCCAGAGCCTCAGTCTGTAATACTGTACAGTTCCTTTGCAAAGCTTAATGGGAAAAAAGCTACAGTCACCAGGACCAGATCCTTGGCAAAGGGCTGGTTAACCACAACTACAGGAGCCAAAACTTTAATGTAATTTTACCTGACCATCTAACCAAATGGTTAAAAATAATCATGGGGTGGAATCAGCAGAAAAATTCTGGCAACATGAATAATCAAAATAGATCAACTCCCCCAAGAAATGATAAAACAGAAACACCAAATGACCTCATTCATAAACCAATGGCAGAGATGTCAGAAATTGAGTTCAGAATTTGGATGGCAAATAAGATCAACAGAATGGAGGTAAAGATGGTATTAGAATTTTAAGGAGTAATTCAAAAGTTGTCAAAAAAAACTCAGTGAAGTAAAGAATCTCAATATGGAAAAAAAGAAATCCAATGTACTTAATACTACTATGAAATCAATATATAACCACTGACAAACTCATATGAATGACAAAACATAACTATAGTCCAAAAATAGAAGGAAAGAGGAGAGAGGGGGAGGGGAGGGGGGATATCGGAGGAGAGAGGGTATTTGGGGGAACCTCGCCTAATATGCATGATACAATGGCACATTTAAAAACAATTCAGAAATGAGTGTAATTGTGATAAATGATTTAATAAAAAATAAAAAAATTAATGGATTCAAAGAGAAAATCACCAAAGATTTTGACACATTGAGGCAAGAACTGGCATCCCTCAAAGATCTAAAAAATATAATAGAATTCCTATGTAACAGAAAAGAGCAGGCAGAAGAAAGGATCTCTGACATTGAAGACAAAGCTTTTGAACACTTCCAAACTCTCAAAGGGGAAGAGAAGTGGAAAGCAAAAACATCATTCCCTCAGAGAGCTCTGGGGTAATTTGATGAAAACTAATAATCGCCTTATAGGAATTCCAGAAGGTGGCAAGGTTGCTTCAAAAGGCACAGATGTTCTACTGCAAGAAATAATCAAGAACTTCCCAAACGTGGAAAGGATTCTGAAATTCACATAGCAGTTTCAGAACCCTATTATGATTCAACCCAAATAAAATATCTCCAAGACACATTATAATTAACTTCACCAAAGTTAATATGAAGGAGAAAATTATGCAAGCAGCCAGACGTAAGAAAACCATAAAGTACAAGGCGAAGAATATTAGAATGATTGGAGATCTCTCTGCTGAAACCTTTCAAGCTAGAAGAGGATGGTCATCAAACATTAATCTTCTAAAACAAAATAACTTTCAACCCAGGATTCTGTATCCAACTAAACTGAATCCATTTATGATGGAGAAATTAAATACTTTAATGACATTCACATGTTGAAAAAATTTGCCAAACTAAAACCATCTCTGCAAGATATTTTCAGACCTATCCTCCATAGTAATCAGCACAATCCTCTACCACCAAAGGAAACTCACTCAGAAACATTTGATCAAACACCAACTTCCACAGTGGCAAAAGGATTAAAAATGTCCACTGGACTTTCAAAAAATTCAATACCCAAAATACTACCAGGCTTATCAATATTCTCAATTAATGTAAATGGCTTAAATTATCCTTGAAAGAAACACAGGCTGGCTGACTAGATACAAAAACACAGGCCAGATATCTGCTGCATTCAAGAATCTCATCTTACCTTAAAAGATAAATATAGACAGAAAGTGAAAGGATGGTCATGGAAATCAGATAAAAGCAGATGTTCCAATTTATTTGCAGATACAATAGGCTTTAAATCAACAAAAGTATGGAAAAACAAGAATGGTCACTTCATATTTGTTAAGGGAAACACTAAACATGATGAGGTGCCAATTATTAACATTTATGCACCCAACCAGAATGTACCTCAATTTGTAAGAGAAACTCTAACAGACATGAGCAACTTAATTTCCTCCAGCACCATAATAGTCAGAGGTTTTAACACTCCTTTGGCAGTGTTGGATAGATCCTCCAATAGGAAACTAAGCAAAAAATTTAAAGACTTAACCATTCAACAATTGAATTTAACAGACATCTACAGAACATTTCATCCTAAAAGAACTGAATACACATTCTTCTCATCAGCCCATGGAACATCATCCAAGATTGATCACATCTTAGGTCTCAAGTCTAACCTCAGCAAATTTAAAACAATAGAAATAATTCCTTGCATTTTCCTGGACCATCCTGGAATAAAAGTTGAACTCAGTAATAACCAAAATCTGCATACTCATACAAAATCATGGAAACTAAATATCCTCATGCTGAATGATATCTGGGTCATAGATGAGATTAAGAAGAAAATTAACAACTTTTTGGAACAAGACAATAATAAAGACACTAATTGCCAGAAACTCTGGGATATCACAAAGGCAGTCCTGAGAGGGAAATTTTATGTGTTGCAAGACTTCCTTAAAAGAACAAAAAGAGAGGAAGTCAATAACTTAATGGGTCATCTCAAGCAACTGGAAAAGGAATAAAATTCCAAGCCCAAACCCAGCAGAAGAAAAGAAATAACCAAAATTAGAACGGAATTAAATGAAATTGAAAGCAAATGGATTACACAACAGATCAATAAATCAAAAAGTTTGGTTTTTAAAATGGTCAATAAAATAGATCAGGGATCCTCAAACTACAGCCGTGGGCCACATGTAGATGGTGTGATTGTATTTGTTCCCATTTTTTTTTTTTTTTTTACTTCAAAATAAGATATGTGCAGTGTGCATAGGAATTTGTTTATAGTTTTTTTGTTTTGTTTTGTTTTTTAATTATAGTCTGGTCCTCCAACGATCTGAGGGACAGTGAACTGGTCCCCTGTTAAAAATTTTGAGGACCCCTAAAAAAGAAAAACCTTTGTCCAACAGAACCAGAAATAAAAGAATTAAATTACTAATTTTATTATCAGTAATGATAATGGCCAAATAATGACAGACTCCTCAAAAATTCAAAAAATCCTCAATGAATCTTATAAAATATTTAAAGTATGAGTATTCATGCTCTGAAGTATGAAAATATAAAGGAAATAGAACAATACTTAGAAACACTCCACTTTCTTAGACTTCATGAGAAAGAACTGGAAGTGTTGGGTGGCACCTGTCAGTGATTAGAGCACCAGTCCCATATACCAAGGGTGGCAGGTTAAAACCCAGCTCTGGCCAAACTTCAACAACAAAAAATATAGCCAGGCATTATGGTGGGTTCCTGTAGTCCCAGCTACTCAGGAGACTGAGGCAAGAGAATTGCCTAAGCCGAAGAGCTGGAGGTTGCTGTGAGCTGTGATGCCACAGCACTATACCGAGGGTGACAAAGTGAGACATGGTCTCAAATAAAAAAAAAAAAAAAAAAGTGGAAATGTTTAACAAGCTTATAGCTCTCAAATAACATCAATTTAAAAAAGGAAAAAAAAAATTCCCCAAACAGAAAAGCCCAGGACCAGATGGCTTCACATCTGAATTCTACCAAATATTTAAAGAGGAACTAATACTATATTACTTAACCTTTTCCAAAACATAGAAAAAGAAGGAATGCTTCCCAACACATTCTATGAAGCAACTATCATCCTGATCCCCAAACCAGGAAAAGACCCAACAAGAAAAAAAAAAAAAAAATATATATATATATATATAGACCAATGTCTCTAATAATATTGATGCAAAAATGTTCAATAAGATCCTAGCAAACAGAATCCAGAAACACATAAAACAAATTATGCACCATAACCAGCTGGGTTTCATCCCAGGGTCCCAAGAAGGGTTCAATGTATGCAAATCTATGAATATAATACATCAGATAAACAAAATAAAAAATAAGACTATATGATTCTCTCAATTGATGCAGAAAAAGCTTTTTATAATATCCAGCATCCTTTCTTGATCAGAACACTTAAGAAAATAGGTAAAGAAGGAATATTTCTTAAACTGATGGAGGCCATCTACAGCAAACCCACAGCCAAACTCCAGTGTCGAATGGAGTAAAATTAAAACCATTTCCACTCAGATCAGAAACCAGGCAAGGTTGCCCATTGTCTCCACTGCTTTTTAACATTGTAATGGAAGTCTTAGACACCGAAATCAGGGATGAGAAGGCAATCAAGGGTATCCAAATAACATCAAGGATATCAAACTGTCACTCTTTGCAGATGATATTATTGTATATTTGGAAAACCCCAGGGAATCAGCTACAAAACTCCTTGAAGTTATCAAGGAATATAGCAGCGGCTCAGAATACAAAATGAATACTCACAAATCTGTAGCCTTTATATATACCAACATTAGCCAAAGTGAAAAAAACAATCAAGGACTCTATTCCCTTTACAATAGTGCCAAACAAAATGAAATATCTTGGAGTGTATCTAACAAAGGATGTGAAAGATCTCTATAAAGCAAAATATGAAACTCTGAAAAAAAGAAATAGTTGAAGATGTTAACAAATGGAAAAACCATTTCTCATGGCTGGGAAGAACTAACATTCTTAAAATGTCTACATTTCCAAAGCAATCTACAGATTTAAAGTAATTCTCAT
This sequence comes from Loris lydekkerianus, assembly GCA_963574355.1. Lineage (NCBI taxonomy): Eukaryota > Metazoa > Chordata > Mammalia > Primates > Lorisidae > Loris > Loris lydekkerianus. The sequence goes on along the minus strand of CAUYPK010154647.1, from coordinate 6,792 downwards.
TAAAGTACCTCTGTCATACTCTAAAGATCTGGAAAAATTAGTACTTCACTTCATATGGAAACAGATAAAACCTTGAATATCCAAGACATTACTCACGAACAAAAGCAAATCTGCAGGTGTCACACTACGATACTTCAGATTATTACATAAATCTTTAGTGATCAAAACAGCATGGTACTGGCAAAAATTAGAGAGGTACATGTATGGAACAGAAATGAAAATTAGAGATGAACCCAGACATTTATCAACATTGGATCCTTGATAACCCTATTAAAAATATAAATGGGGGGAAAGATTCCCTATTTAACAGATAGTGCTGGGTAAATTGGCGATTTGTGAAAGACTGAAAGTGGAACCACACTTTTTTCTCTAACAAAAATTGAGTCTCACTTGGTTAAAGGACTTAAACTTAAGACATGAAACTATAAAAATTCCTGAAGAGAGTGCAGGGGAAACACTTGAAGAAATTGACCTGGGAGAATACTTTATGAGGAGGACCCCCCGGGGAAATTGGAGCAATACCAAAAATACATTACTGCCATCTGATCAAAATAAAAAGCTTCTGCACTGACAAAAACACACCAAGTAAAGCAAGTAGAAAGCCCTCAGAATGGGAGAGGATCTTTGCAGGTTATATTTCTGACAAAGAACTAATAACAAGAATTCACAGACAACTCAAACTTATTAATAAGAAAAGAACAAGTGATTCTATTTTATTGTGGGCAAGAGACATGAACAGAAGCTTCTCTGAAGAAGACAGGCACACCATCTACAGACACATGAAAAAATGCTCATCATCACTAATCAGAGAAATGCAAACCAAAACCACTTTGAGATATCATCCAACTCCAGTAAGAGTAGCTCACATCACAAAATACCAAAACTATAGATGTTGGAGTGGATGTGGAGAAAAGGGAACACTTCTGCATAGCTGGTGGGAATGCAAGCTAGTACTTTACTTTTGGAAAGAAGTTTGGAGAACACTCAGGTATCTAAATGTCTTGCCATTAGATCCTGCAATTTCTCTACTACTACTATACAAAAGACCAAAAATCACTTGGCAACAAAGGTATATGCACACATTGTTCATTGCAGCTCAATTCATAATTGCCAAGTCTTGGAAGAAGCCCAAGTGCCCATTGACCCATGTATGGATCAATAAATTGTGGTATATGAATACTATGGAATACTATGCAGCATTTAAAAAGATGAAGACTTTACCTCTTTTGTTTACATGAATGGAACTGGAAAATATTCTATTTAATGAGGTATCATAGGAATGGAAAATAAAATATCCAATGTACTCAGTACTACTATAAAACTAATTTATAATCACTTACACTTTCATATGAGAGATGAATCACAACTATAGCCCAAGATGAAGGAAGAAAGGGGACAGGGTTCAGAAGGGAGGGGGGTGGCTCTATATAAGGAGAGATAATGGTGGGAGCACACCTATGGAGCATATTGGAAGTGTACAAGTCAAATCCATCAAGTATTGATGGGCTTATCAAAGATGAAATGATGATAAGTGTGAGGCTTCATCTCTTGATTCTCAATTCTGTTCCATACATCTACCTCTCTATTTTTGTGCCACTACCATGCTGTTTTAATCACTATAAATTTATAGTATAGTTTGAAGTCTGTCGCATGATTCCTCCTGATTTGTTTTTATATCTGAGCAATGTCGTGGCTATTCGAGTTTCTTTCTGGTTTTATATAAAATGAAGTATTTTTTTTTCCAGATCTTTAAAGTATGATGGTGGTGCTTTGATAAATATTGCATTAAATTTGTAAATTGCTTTGGGTAATATGGACATTTTAACAATGTTGATTCTCCCAGCCATGAGCATGATATGTTTTTCCATTTGTTAACATTTTCAGCTATTTCTTTTCTCAGAGTTTCATATTTATCTTTATAGAGATCTTTCACGGTCTTTGTCAGGTAAATTCCAAATAGTCCATCTTCTTTGTCATTACTGTAAAAGGAATAGAGTCCTTGACTGTTTTTTCAGCTTGACTGTTATTGGTATATATAAAAACTACTGATTTTTAAGTACTGAATTTTTTATCCTGAGAGTCTACTGTGTTCCTTGATCACTTCTAAGAATTTTGTAGTTGATTCCCTGGGGTTTTCTAGATACACAGTCATATCATTTGTGAAGAGTGAAAGTTTGATCTCCTCTGACCCAATTTGTATAGCCTTTTAAAATATTTTTTCATTAAGTCATAGATAATGAATACATTTATGCCTTTGTGGGATTCATTGTGCTGATTATTTGTAAAAATTGGAGTGCTTACATCCTACGAATTAACATAGCTTTCATTTTATTTACTTAATCACAATGTTAAGATATTTGTGTACAATACTTGATAGATTTGACTTGTACCCTTGAAATATGCTCAATAGCTGTGCTCCCACCATTATCTCTCCCTCTATAGAGCCACCCCCTTCCTTCTGTTCCCCCTCCCCTTCCCTCCTTCATCCTGGGGTATAGTTGCAATCATCTCTCATATGAAAGTGTGAGTGATTATAAGTTGGTTTTATAGCAGTACTGAGTACATTGGATTTTTTTTTTATTCCTATGATACTAGTGAGAGTCAATCTTTGTTAGAAGAGAAATGTGTGGGTTCCGTTTCAATCTTCTACAAGCCACTATGTTAATTAGTAGATGTAAACACTCCAATTTGTACAAATTTGTACAAATAATCAACACATTCAATCTCACAAAGGCATTAATGTATTCACATCATGCTCTATGTATATATGACTTAATAAAAAATAAAAGAAGATAAGCTCATCAAAAAAATAAACTGGGGGAAAGAGTCCCTATTTAACAAATGGTGCTCGGGGAACTGGCTGGCGATTTGTGGAAGACTAAAACTGGACCCACAACTTTCACCATTAACAAAAATAGACTCTCCCTGGATAAAAGACTTAAAATTAAGACATAAAAACATAAAGATTCTTGGAGAAAGTGCAGGTGAAAAACTTGAAGAAATTTGCCTGAGAGAATACTTTATGAGGAGGACCCCCCCCCCCAGGCAATTGAAACACCAAAAATACATACTGGAATCTGATCAAACTAAAAAGCTTCTGCACAGCCAATAATACAGTAAGTAAAGCAAGCAGACAGCCCTCAGAATGGGAGAGGATATTTGCAGGTTATGCTTCTGACAAAGGCTGGATAACCAGAATCCACAGAGAACTCAAACTTATTAATAATAAAGAACAAGTAATCACCTTTGATTGTGAGCAAGGGAATTCAACAGAAGCTTCTGTGAAGAAGTTAGATTCATGTCCTGCAGACACATGAAAAAAATCTCATCATCTTAAAGATGATCAGAGAAATGCAAATCAAAACCACTTTGAGATATTATCTAATTCCAGTAAGAGTGGGTCACATAAAAAAAAAATTCCAAAACTGGCAGCACCTGTGGCTCAAAGAAGTAGGGCACCAGCACCATATACTGGAGGTCATGGGTTGAAACACAGCCCTGGCCAAAAACTGTAATAAAAAAAAAAAAAATGGCAAACCTACAGATGTTGCTGTCTATGTGAAGAAAAGGGACCACTTTTGTGCTGGTTGTGGGAGTGCAAGTTAATATATCCCTTTTGGAAAGAAGTATGGAGAATATATGTAGACCTGCCATTATGGTCCTGCAATTTCTCTACTGGGGGTATATCCAAAAGACAAAAAATCACTTTCTAACAAAGATATTTGCAACAGATTGTTCATTGCAGTTCAATTAATAATAGCCAAGTCATGGAAGAAAGCCAAGTGTTCATTGACCCATGAATGGATTAATAATTGTGGTATATGTGCATCATGGAATATTATGCAGCCTTAAAAAATATGGAGAATTCACCTCTTTTACACTTATATGGATGGAACTGGAACATGTCCTACTTAGTAAAGTATCTCAATAATGAACGATAAAATATTCTATGTACTCAGTACTATTATGAAACCAATTTACAATTACTCACACTTTCATATGAAGAAAATAGATCACAACTATTGCCAGGATGAAGGAGGGAGGATGAGGGATGGGAGGGGAGATGTCAGATTGAGGGATGGTGAATGGTGGGATCACACCTATGATGCATAATGCAAGTGTACATGTCGGATCTATTAAGTAGAATATAAATGTCTTAACACAATATTTAAGTAAACAAGATGAGGTATATATTAACAATTATGATGTAAGCATTCCTAATTCTATATGAAATCAGCGCATTGTACCTCATAAATGCATTAATGTATACATGATCTATGCATTTATGATTTAATATAAATTTTTTTTAAGTGTTGGGATTACAGGTGTGAGCCACCATGTCAGGCCTTCTCTCTGTTTTCTTCATGAAGGCAGATAATGCTGTAAACTTGTCTGTTAGTATTGCCTTGTAGCACCCACAGGTGTTGATAGTTTGTGGTTTCATTATCAGTTTGTTCAAGAAATCTAATAATTTTCTTCTTAATCTTATCTTTGACCCATGTGTTGTTCAGCATAAGGTAATTTCGTTTTCAGGACTTTGTTTTGTATGAAGATTCCTGTGCTCTTGAGTTCAACTTTTATTCTATGATGGTCCAGGATGATACAATGTATAATTTCAATTCTTTTCTTTTTTTATTAATATTAAATCATAGCTGTGTACATTAATGTGATCATGGGTCACCATACATTGGTTTTATAAACAGTTTGACAATTTTCATCATACTGGTTAATATAACCTTCTTGGCATTTTCTTAGTTATTGTGTGAAGACAATTGTATTCTACATTTACTAAGTTTCACATATACCTTTGTAAAGCCCAAGTGCCCATCGATCCACAAATGGATTAATAAACTGTGGCATATGTACACCATGGAATATTATGCAGCCTTAAAGAAAGATGGAGACTTTACCTTGTTCATGTTTACATAAATGGAGCTCGAACATATTCTTCTTAGTAAAGTATATCAAGAATGGAAGAAAAAGTATCCAATGTACTCAGCCCTACTATGAAACCAATATTTGGCTTTCGTATGAAAGCTATAACCCAGTTATAACCTAAAAATTTCAATTTTTTTCAATTGGCTGAGGTGAGACTTGTGTCCTAAGTTATGATCAAACTTGGAGGATGATCGATAGAATAATAAGAATGTGTATTCATTCTTGTTATGATGTTCTGTGTTTATCTGTTAAATTCATTTGTTTTAGCATCGTGTTTAAGTTCATTATTGTTTTATTAAGTTTCAACTTAAAGGATCTGACCAGTATCGCCAAAGGTGTATTAAAATGTCCAATTATTATACTACAAAAAGATATCATAGTGTTCAGATTATTTATGGGTTGTTTTATAAATAAAGGCATACTTATGCATAAATATTAACTATTGAACACTGTGTGCTTCCATTGACAAGTATGTAGTGTCCATCCTTTTCCTTACTTATTTTGGGTGATTTAAATCCAATTGTATCTGCAAATAATAATGCAAATCCTGCTTTTTCCTGATTTGCATTTGCCTGGTATATGGTTTGCCATCCTTTTGCCCTGAGTCTTGTTTTATCATTTGAGGTTTGCTGTGTTTCAGGCAAACAACAGATATAGCTTTTGTGTCCAGTCAACTAGCCTGTGCCTCCTTAGAGGAGAATTCAAGCCACTCACATTTACTGAGAGAATTGATACATACAGTAGAGTTTTGATCATCTCATTTTTCAGAGCTCCAGAGATTTTTTTTTTTTTTTTTTTTTTTTTGCAGTTTTTGGCAAGGGCTGGATTTAAACCCACCACCTCTGGCATATGGGGCCAGCGCCCTACTCCCTTGAGCCACAGGAGCTGCCCCAGATCTTATTTTATCCCTTGTACCATTGTGCATGTTAGGGTTTGTTCTTTAATTTTTGGGATGTGTTTACTTTGTTAATGACCAATATGCTGCCCTGAATACTTCCTGTAGGGCAGAGTGTGGGGGATTAAATACATTAGGTCATTTCAAAAGTTTTGTTCTTTTCTATGAGTCTACTTTAAACTATAATATCTCAGTGAATATTTATTCAATTTAATCGAAATAAGCACCATTTGAATCAGTGCACTTTTGCCAATGTAACACAAGTCAATTAATTCCATCGGCATAAAAATTGGGTGCTCGGGATTCGATGAAGTCAACAAAGGCCATTTTTGCTAGGTCATGATTGGCAAAGGTTCTACCGATAAGAAAGTTATCGAAGTGCTTGAAAAGATGATAAACGGTTGGCGAGAGGTCTGGGGAGTATGGTGGGTGGGGCAGAACTTTGACGCTCAATTCCTTTAATTTTCGGATGGTGATTTGTGAGACTTGCGTCCGGGCATTGTCCTGGAGCAGGATCGGACCTCTTCTGTTGACCAGTGCTAGCTGCTGCTGATGCAATTTTCAGTACATTTCATCAATTTCCTCACAATAGGACTCTGCTGTGATGGTTTGGCCTGGTTGCAGAAAGTTATAGTGAATCACACCAGCCAATGACCACCATACAGTAACCATGATCTTTTTTTGGTGGGGTTTCGCCTTTGGGAAGTGCCTGGGTGGCTCGCAGGTGTCAACCACTGTCTGAACATTTCCTATTGTCATAGAGAATCCACTTTTCGTCACATATGATGATCCGATCCAAAAAGGATCGTTTCAGTTGTGCAAAAGCAATGAAGAACAAACCTCGAAAGGTGATAATATCTGGCGATCGTTTAAATCATGAGGCACCCACTTTTTGAGCTTTTTGACCTTTACAATACGTTTTAAATCATCAAAAACCACATGGGAGATGACACCCAGTT
>CAUYPK010154642.1:0-29924 GCA_963574355.1 Loris lydekkerianus | reverse complement strand
AGCAATATACAATTTTAATGCAATCCCTATTAAAGCTCCATTTAAAGATCTCGAAAAAAATAATACATCGTTTTATATGGAGTCAGAAAAAACCTCAAATAGCCAAGACATTACTCAGAAATAAAAACAAAGCAGGAGGAACCAGGCCTGGCTATTTTTTGTTGCAGTTTGGCCAGGGCTGGGTTTGAACCCCACACCCTCAGTGTATGGCACCCTACTCACTGAGCCCAGGTGCCACCTAAAAGTGTCTTTTGATTACATATTCCTTGAAAACTAATAAAATTTATGGGTCCTTTCCCCAAGGGAAGGGGAGTTTTTAACCAGATATTTACATATAATAATATGCGTAGTTTTAAAGATTATCTCACTCTTTGAATTTCATCCAAGGATTCATAGACATTCTTGGTTTATAGGTTATTGCCATCTTTTTTAAAAAGTATAAATATTAGGTTAAAAGATGTTTAGAGAAATTAAACAAAAGATAGAGTAGAAAAGAATAAAGATTTTGACATTGATGTTTGAAATACCATATCCACAGAAAATATGACTTTGCTAGAGTTTTGAGACCAATAAAATCCTCCTCTTTAATAACATTTATACCTGATATTATATCCCAGTAAGAAATGAAGGTGACAAGAAATCAACATAATTGTGCCTTAGGAAGACGTCGGATTCCCTGGGTACCTCACTGAGATAACAACGTGAAGTCTGTCCGATTTTAAAATCATATGGGAACTGCTGATCAGAAGTGGAGGATGACCTTGATAGAAAACCCCTCCCTGGAGACTGAAATATATAGATAGATAGATAGACTGATATATATATACACATACACACCTCTGTGTCTATAGCTTTATCTAAATGTGCATCTATATCTATATTAACACTATGGGTCTCAGAAGGCTGAACAAGAGACAAAGTGCTATTTATGCTTTGAAATGACTTTTTGTCAGTGTCATTTACTCACATGTATCTCTTTATGATCTGAAATGTTTTAATTATAAAGCTATGTGATGTTTGCACATGTTAGGTCTGACAATTGAAAAAGGAAAAAAAAAGCATAGTGTAGAGGAGGCCAAGAGCCAGGTGACCTCTGAGCAAGATGATTTGCAGCTGGGGGGCGGACCCTCGGGCAATTCGTCTGCAGGTGCTCTTTGCAGAGAAAAAGCCCAGCCCTGGAAATTCTTAAGCACGCAGTCATTGTCTAATACTCCCCACACCTGTACTGTACTGTCTCAATAAAAGGCTGCTGCAGAGGTTGCTCCAGGCTACCCTGCAATCAAGGTTAGCCCACCTCCTGCAAGCTTGTACTTCTAATCCTCACCACGCCTGGTTCCTTCCTTGGGGATGAAGACTAGGGCCATAGGGCTGTGACACAAAGCATATGAGTAAATAATACCTCAATAAGATTTCTTCATTTATTACAAGGAGAATTTTGAATTTTGTCAATACCATAAATCAGTGTTCAAAAATGTAAAGGAACACTCATAAATGAAGAAACTCTACTGATGACTGAAAAGTAAATCAGTTTCCAGAGAAATAATAAACAAAAATACAAAATGTAAGCAACAGATAAATAGTAACAATAGGGTGCTTAGAAATTCCCTTTGTTTAGCAGTTCAATTTCAGATGGTTCCAACATGCATTTTAGTTCCCTTCTTCTCTGAATTATAGAGATCTATGGAGGTAAATGTCAAAACGATGGAAGGCTTTCTCATTCACAGGAGTATACAAACAGAAGCTTTGGCTCTAAATTCCAGTAACTCCAGCTATGCAATTCTTATTTTCATCTTCCTGCAGATTTAAAAATATACTTTTTGCACAGAATTTTTCTTTATGCATTGCTCAAATAGACAATCTGTTAATCTCCAAGGGCCGCCTCCTAGCTACTCCAAAGTTAAGCTGACCTGAAAAGCAAGTCGTACGGTGACTGTGTGAATAACCTCTTTCCTCTTTATTTCGTTTTTTTTTTCCTTCCTCATACATTTTGGTGATCTTTATGCTTTAATACTTTTTCTCCACTGAGTCACCTTAATCTTCTTCAGAGGCCACCATAGCTAATTCCTGACTGTGCAGTTCTCTGACTTTGTTCTAGTCTTGGCCAATTAGTAAAAAATCACCAAACTGGGAGGCAGTGAAACATAATCCACCAAATGACCAATCACTTCAAGTGAAATTGACACAAGAAAATTTCCTGAATGGAGGATTGTCCACATAAACATTTTCGGAATTATTGAAATATTTTTCCAAAGTCTTTGATTCACCATTATTGCTTCAGCTCTGCGGTCTCTTCCTCAAGGATCGTTTACCCAGAAGGGCTGATTCTCTGGTCTGAGTGTTTTCCATGTTGCAGTGCTCCTGCTGGTTTGTGAACAGTAGACTCTTTCTAGAACATTCGTTTCTGTCTTTTTATGTGTTGCTCTTGCATCTTCACTGTGCTCACCTTTCCTTGTGTTCTGAGTGACTAGTTTTTCTCTTATTTCAGCCTATCTCTTTCAGTCAAGGTGCTTCAGAGAAACACAACCAAGTATTTACGGAGGCTGAGAAGTTTCAAGGCCTGCACTGGGCAAACCAGAGATCTAGGAGAACTGATAGCACAAATTCCCACGTGAATGCCACTTGAGTTTGAAGGAAGGAGAAAACCCATGTGCTTGTTGGTAGCCAGTCGGGCAAAGAGCAGATTTCCTCACTCACCATCTTGTTGCATTTAGGTCGGTTGGATGAGGCCTGTTCACAATGAAGAGATGCAACCTGCTGTAGTCAGTTTAGAATTGAATGTTATTGTCACAGAAACTCCCTCAGAGACATACCCAGTCTCTGGGTTTTTCTATATATCTGCACATCTTCTGACCCAGTCAAGTAGATACATATAATTATCCATCACAACATCTTTCTGCTGTTGCCCCCAATGTTAATGAGGTTGACTACGGACTGAATTACTAAAAAAAGATTTCTGGGAAAGTGAGTAACCTCATAAAGTAGAGAATATTTAAAATAAGAGTCTTTCTCCAAGTTTCTTTCACTTTCTGTATTCTATCAAAGGCTGCAGAAATGTCACAATTAACTTTGCAGATCTAGGCATCAGTTGCAGATAGAAAGAAGTATTTCCCTACATCTTGTGGAGAGGTGTCTCTTAATAGGTGGCCTATTAAGCCTCTTGAATGTTTAAGGAAGTTTTCTAGGTGGGGGGAAAGGAAAGTTTTCTAGAGCATTGCATAGAAGAAAAAGAGGACCATAAAATATTCAATAAATCCAGACACCAGCATGCTCATGTTGCCTGTACAGTAGCTTTCTAAACCACCTGGGTACTTCTTTCTACAGTAATTCATTGTTTAACAAAGGAAGGGCTTCTCAGCTGGTCTTGTATAGAAAAAAAAAAAATGAATTTGTCAAAATAGAGGCCATAAGAAATTTGCTAATTGCTAAAAATTTAAATATAATAAATCTTCTCAAATACATGACTCTGATTTGTGGGTTATCCACAAACTCTGTGTAAATTATTATACATGCCACAAACTTGGGAAGTAAATATCAGTAGAGTGTTGGCCAAACATCTCCTAATCATTATACAAATAATTAATACAGGTCTCAGTCAACATATATTTAGAATTATTAGACATCGGACAGAATAAAAATTGAATCTGAACAAAAATATCAAAGTTTTAAATGAAAAACAGCATCTGACCTTGTACTTTGTGACACTTCCTCACTTATGTCACTTCTTACCCTACGTGATTAAACCTTCTACAAATAAAATATAAATAAATAATAATGCTATTCTTCATTAGACTGCTGTTGACAAATAACCTTATCTTTTTAAAATCACTGGGTACACAATACTTATCAAAAGGTGTTAAGTATTATTACTATTTTTTTTTGTCTTTATGACTTAGTCTTTCCTGTCCTTGGCTATCCTCAATCTTCTGTATTTGAAATTTTTTAAATTTCTTTTATGAACCTCCTCTATGAAAGCAAGATATATTTTGGGCAATTAAACATGTATAAAGGCCCAAACCTGTGCCTTTTATATAAAAAATTTTCAATGAATAATCGTTAAATGGGTAAATGAAAAGGTGAAATAGTTTTTTCTGGTGGAGAGCTATAGTGCCCAAATCACTGGAAAAGATGAAGCTCCCAAGCCCCTGATTTCTTAACTGCTGGAAGGCAATGTTTGCTGGACCCTTTGTGGGTCTGCATGTTTTCCATACAGAGGCATTTAAAAACTTTTCTCGGGACTATGTCTTCAAGAATGTGTGTATGTTTCTTGGTAAATCAATAATGTCTCCCACCTGAGTGGAGGATAAATTGATTTTGACTAGGACAACATTCAACATTCAGATTTGCTTACAGCCACTTTAAAGGATCGGGGTGTTCCTAGCTTGAGATTCCCCACTGTGATAGAAAATTCACTGCCTGTGTACCACCTACCTGAGTTTCTCTGTGTCACCCTGTGGGACTTTGGGGGTAAAGAGAACTGAAACAAACAAGAAATGCACGCTACCTGCTAGGTTATTATGAGGAAAGTCCTTTGTCTCTGACCTGGCGTCTCCCATCTTCTCCCAGTACCCATGAAACTGTAGCAGCCTAAGTTCTCAGTTTGTAACCAGGGTAAAATATCAGCTCCTTTTAAGTTCTTGACACAACTACTTTGAATAGTAAATCATGAATAAAATGAATTTTAAAACTGCTTAATTTGATCTATATGAACAGTGCAACATGAATGTCAATTTTCAATATGAGTGACATCTGGAGTTTTAGCTGAGGAGAAATATGTTCATTCATTCATTCAGTTTATACTTTTGAATGTTATAGGCCAAACATATTTCTAGAATCTTAGGTCACTAGATTATTCAAGATAGCTAAAAATAAGCTATAGTAAAAAAATGAACCCCCAAATATCAGTGGCTAACAACAGTAATGCGTCCCCCATTCCACATCTTTCTTCAGTAACTCAGATTAATGAATGGTCTTCTATCTCCACCACGCGTCTTTCATGGTGGTTGTTCCATGGTAGGACAGGAGTATGTGTTGACTCAGCCCAGAAGTGAAAAATGTCACTTAGAGATCTTGCTCAGAAATATCACACGGCCACATTTTACAATATAAAAGCTGTAATTGTGTGTGTGTCCAGGAAAGAAGAATAGAGAATAATCTTTAAAGAACCCACAGCATTATACCACAGATAGAAGAAAGGTAAGGAGATATACTCCTTGCCTTAAAAATTATAATAGATTGGGTGGCACCTGTGGCTCAAAGGAGTAGGGCGCCAGCCCCATATGCCGGAGGTGGCGGGTTCAAACCCAGCCAGGCCAAAAAAAAACAAAAAGAAAAACTGTCAAAAAAAAAAAAAAAAGGAAAAATTATAATAGATTTAATGAAGAAAAATGAAAAAAAAAACAAAAAACAGAAAACAAAAAAGTAATTATAATAGAGAATAATGAATTCTGTACCATCTTGCTCATGGGAAGTGTGTAACCCGACTTAGTATATGGTTAGAGACACTTTCTCCTGGGAAGAGACATCTAGATGAAACATTCAAGATCACCAGATATTAAGCAGGAGAAACTGAGTGTGGTTGACCTTCAGAACCTAATTAATATGTCTTTCACTGTTCTGGTCTCTCATGTAGTGAATTGGCCAGGGACATCTAGCCTTGAAATCTATTTTCATCCCCTAGTTGAGATGAAGACACACAAATCAGACAACAGTTACAACAAAAAACAAGATTAAAATAATTTGTATTAATAAGAAAGTATATATGGATGTATACACGTCTATGTAGTTATACACATATGTATATATACACACACTTAAAGACACTTGGTCATCACTAGACAAATTCAGTTATTTAAATTAATTAGCACAGTTTTGATCCATGACAGCTCATCTGTCATGATTTCTAATGCATGCATTTCCCAAATCTGAAGCACAATTTTCCTTAAAAATGTATGTCAGTATTCATGCATAAGAAGCTTAAATTTACTAAAGACAGCATTTATAAAAGCAAATCATCTCTATATAGAGAATAGTGATGGTCCTAACCACAGCTGACTAATAACGGGTCATGCAAATTGTCTCTCAGTGTGGAACTGCCAGTTCAGCCCCAAGACAGCAATGGGATCTGAGAATTAAAACGCTAACATTCCAACCCTACCATGTATTTAGTTCAGGTCTCCGTGACACTAGAATGTCTCTGTCTTTTGTTTCTTTGAGTAGTTTTTAGCACAGAGAAACCCAGGATAAACTGGAACAAGAAATACGAATTACATTTCTATTTTTCATTTAAAAATTTAGACGGAACTCAAAAAATTGATCTGAAGCTGGAATCAATCTAAATAATGTTAAATCATTACTACCAATTTCTTTTATGACCTTAAGTCTTAAAATCTTATCTAAAATGATAAGGCCTTTTTTTTTTTTTTCCTAGAGTAATTTAGTAGTTTAAACGGTCAGCAGTTTTGTGCCAGCTTAAAAGAGAAAAAAAATATATAGAATACTTTTATAAAAAATAATTATGTTTAGAGGTAATTTTAAAAAGTAATCTTCTTTGAGCGGTCTACCCTGGTTTCCATGGTGTCTACTGGGGCAAAGTGACATGCCGATTCAAAATTGACTTTTAAAGGGCTAAATAAAGAAATGTTCCAAATGAACAAAGAGAATTGCTCAGTAAATGATAATTGCTAATGACATTGAACAAACAGGTTAATCGACGTTGGGAATTTGAGAATTTTATGTGTCATTTTCTGATAAAGGTGATAATATTGCTCAATTTTTCTCTAACGGTATTCACTACCCTGCCATATGGGAGGCAATTTTCCTAGTCTAAATCTCTCCTTCTGTGCACTGAGCTGATTTTCATATCAGATCACTCTGAATGGAGATAGACATCCATGCCAGACAGTAATGAAAGGAAGATCTGCTGCTCCTTTAGGAGGGGAAATAAAAAGCAGATCATTCATCGCTGTTGGATTCACTCCTGATGTTAAACATAGGTTGCTTTTTTCTACCAAAACACCCAAATTGATAGCAACAGTTTCAAAAATTACAGAGAATTTGAGCTTCCCCCAAGCCAGCTATCTTCTATTTTCCTATTTCTGTTAACAGTCCACCTCCTACCCAGCTGCTCAAGGCACAAAACAGGGAGACATGGCTATGGACACCTGACTCTATTTTGTACAGCCCTTCAACTCCTCAGCAAATTCTACAGATTTTATCTCTCATTGTACTTCCCATCTAGTTTCCTTTACTTCCTTGCACCCTAGTCAATCTCTTACTTAAATTATTGGCATGGTATAGTCCCACATGGCTTAAGGACGGAGGTACCTTTTGAGAAATGCATCGTTAAGCAATTTTGCTATTGTGAAGCAGCATGGAATCTATTTAGGCAAACCGAGATGGTATAGTCTAGTACATACGTAGGTTGTATGGTATGGCCTGTGACTCCTGGGCCTCAAACCTTTATAACATGTCAGTAATTGTAAATATTTGTGTATCTAAACATATCTAAACAGAAAAGGCACAGGAAAAATGCCTTATAAAAGATAAAAAATAGGGGCACACCTCTACAAGGCAGCTGTGTCATACGCTTACTGGACCACCACTGTTGATGCTGTTCATTGTTAACCAAATGTCCTTCCATGCACATCACTGTATGGTTGTAAATAGACTCAAGAGATAGTTCAAATGCATATATGACAGTATCTGCTGTCTTCTCAAAGCTCTTTAGAGACTTAATTTGCATTTAAGAAAATACAGAAAGTCTATAACCTGGTTTACAAAGCTGTGCATCCTTTTCATTCCATTTGCATTTCTGCCCTTGTTTCATGGCTCTTTCATTGGTTATTGAACCCTCTTTTTCTCTTTAATTAATGTAATTCTTTTTTATTCTTTGCAGTTTTGGCTGGAGCCGGGCTTGAAACTGCTACCACCAGTATATGGGGTCGGCGCCCTACTCCTTGAGCCACAGGTGCCGCCCGTATTAATCTAATTCTTATGAAACCAAATATAATTTCACAGCCCCTATGGCCCTCGTCTCATCACTGCAGGAAGGAACCAGGCGTGACATGGATTAGAAGTACAAGCTTGCAGGAGGAGGCTAACCTAGCTTGCAGGATAGCCCCGAGCAACCTCTGCAGTAGCCTTTCATTGAGACAGTACAAGACAGGTAAGGGGAGTATTAGACAATGAATGCGTGCCTAAGGATCACCAGTGGCTTGAGCTCTTTCTGGGCAAGGAGCACCTGCGGACAAATCGCCCGAGGGTCTGCCCCCGAGCTGCAAATCATCTTGCTCAGAGGTCATCTGGCTCTTGGCGTCCTCTACAAGTGAGGCATTCTCTAACTCTTCCAGTTAGTTTATGTTTCTCTCAGAATTCTATTTTTAATATAGCACATATTGCTAATAATTATGGATGTAATTTTCTATTTTTAAAATTAAGTATCATTTTTCCTACTGGTTATACGGTGAATGTGGTCAGGGACAATATTTAATCCATTGAACACCTTACATATGTAACATATTCATAAATAAGGAAAATATGTAATGAATAAATGAGCAGATTAAAATTTTAATTTTGTATTGTGCAACTGTAATCAAGATAAAGAAAGTTGTCACCCAAGCTATCATTTTATACCTATTTTTTTCTATTTAAGTTTTCCAAAAAAATCTCTACACTTGTTTTTGTCAGAAACGATAATATTTATTTATTTTCAATGTTTTTCATAGGTAATGCATTTATGTGGCTTCAAAATTTTTAAGTGGCTCAATGAAAAGTCTCCTTCTCAGACCTTTTCCCACTCAGTTACTCTCCTGGTGACAGCACCTCTTACTGGTTTCTGGTAGCTGTATCAGAGATATCCTATGTGTTTACATGAAGAGCATTTCTATAAGGTTTTCCTCTTTTTCTTCCAAACATTATAACATATACGTTCATCCTGTACTTCAACAATATATCCTGCAGGTGGTTTTAACTAAAGCAAGATGGCAGGTTTTATATACTGTTAAATCTAATGTATAAAAGATGATTTCCCAATACACACATTAAACAACTTAGTCTGTGATTTTTAAAACATGTCCTTCTATTGTACTATCAATAAAAGTGCTGTGAGAGGGCTGGCACCTGTAGCTCAGTGAGTAGGGTTCTGACCACATACACCCAGGCTGGTGGGTTCGAGCCCTGCCCTGGCCTGCTAAGCAACGAAAACTGCAACAGAAAAATAGCCAGGCCTTGTGGCGGGTGCCTGTAGTCCCAGCTACTTCGGAGGGTGAGGCAAGATAATTGCTTAAGCTCAAGAGTGTGAGGTTGCTGTGAGCTGTGATGTCACAGTACTTTACCGAGGGTAACATAGTAACACTGTGTCTCAAAAAATGATAATAATAATAATAAAATAAGTGCTGTGAGAAATAATTATAAGAAGCCCGCCTGGGAAAATTTTTAAAAAATTAACCAAGGAAAGAAAACTGACCCCCTATATTTAGATAAAGTAGTTACAGTAGTTACAGCTAAGGCAAGAAGATGGAAAAATTAAGAAAGCTGGATAGGAACAAAGATTTGGCATCAGATAAACTGAGCAAAAAACATCAGGAATTTTAAAGGTGAGCTGGACATGAGGCATCTGTATATGTGCCTTTTTGTGCACGTGGGTCTGTGTACATGCGTTAAGAAGGTAGACTACATTGTACATGTCATCTAAAGATAGACATATGCATGTTAAAATTCAGCCTAAACATGAAGACGGCATTATTTCCTTTAATTAAAGTGAATCTTCAAATGTGCTTTCAGTAGAAATTCAAATGTTCACTCCACGTGGCATCTTCTTAAATTTGCTAATAATTTTTCAATGAGTATATTCTTACTTACATCTAAGTGCCTGGTTTGGGGGAAAGGTGAAACCTCAACACTAATTTAACCTTGGAATAAGAACAGTTAGGTAAAGCTAGAGGATTTTCTGGTGCAGTGACTGAACTGGTACAGTGATTTAACTTGATTGAACAAATTCATCTCTTACCGATGGCAGAACTGAAACTGCTTGAAGTCATTTGGGCTGACAGTATTGAGATAGAAAAGATCCTTGAATTTCTATTGTGGAAAATGTGCTGTACACAGAAGTAGCTTTCAAAGCCATTCAATGAAAAGAAGTTGCTCAGTCAAATTCAGACAGAGTCTATTCTTTTCAAAGTAACTATACAAAATTGAGGTCATGATCTTCTGAATCAGTCTGTGTTGGGGCTGGTGTGAGACGGCGAGCCCTGCTCTGGAGAAGTGGCCCAACTCACTGATTTGAAAGACAGGAATAGAGACGGCAGTTCAGAGATCTTTGTTTCCACTACAGACTTTGGATCTCAGTAGAGGCTTCTTTCAGAGAAATTCATAGTTGAAAGTGACAAAACATGGACCTTAATTACTCTGCCAAAAGAAGGTGAATTTCCTTGGGTAATTGTAGTTTACCTTTCGTGCTGAAACAGCGTTCTTAAGCCACATCATCAAACCCCTGTAAGCCTAACATTTAAAGCTTCAATGTTATATCTCTAGGGTATCTGAAGTAACCATTTTGTTATTTGCTTGACTTTGACATTGTTCTATGGACTAACATAGGTTTAACTTACTCAGCAACACCAAAGGGGATTGTTACTTCAAATCAAAGCATAGGTAGAAAACTCGTTAAGGTAATCCACTCCCTAAGGAAGTCACCGTCCAGGATGACGAGTACACAACCCGAAGGGTATCCTGATTCCACCTGAATCTATTCGTATTGCCATAGTAAAGGATGTACAGCCAAAAATTTACACTTGAAAGTAGTATGTAAGTCAGAGGATACCATAAAACTGAGTCATTATTATCACTCTGCGATCTCTCAATTAAAATAATTACCCAGTTGCCGCTTAAATTCTGGTGATTTTTAACTTACTATTTCCGACCCATTCTGACCACCCTCTGGAGCTCCACTACTATATTTCCCATATGTACAATGCCCCACAGGGTGTCCCATGGTAGTTTTATTTAACATATTCAATATTGAGCATATGATATTCCTCTCTAAACCATACCCTTCTCCTGCATCCTTCCCCTGTCCATCCAATTGCTGAAAGTACAGAGATTCTCTTGTCTTTTCACTTCCACTTCCAACAAACACCAAAGCTGTGGTTATTAACTATGGAATCTACCTCTGAAGTACATTTCCTAGTCATCCACTTGCCTCCTTCCATGGTCTCGTTATGTGACTTTGGCACACCCCCCTTTTCCATCTGGATTACTACAGCAGTGTCCTACTTGGTCTCCAACACCACACATTTCCTCCAAAGCTTTTCCCCAAATAGAGTGAGTTTTCTAAAACACCAAATTGTGATTGCATCTTAATATATTATTATGCTTTAGTTTGAATTTTCTCAAAAGTAGACCCTCAGCCAGGTTTGGTGGCTCATGTTTGTAATCCTAGCACTCTGGGAGGCTGAGGCAGGAAGATTTCTTGAATTAAAGAATTTAAGACCAGCCTCAGCAAGAGCAAGACCCATCTCTACTAAAAATAGAAAAATTAGCCAGGCATTGCTGTGAGGAATAAACCCAGACATTTGAGGTTGCTGTGAGCTAGGCTCACACCATGGGACTCTCACCTTGGGACTCTAGCCTGGAGCAAGGGGGTAAGATTCTGTCTCAGAAACCAAAAATAAAAAAAAAAGAAAAGAAAAGAAAGAAAGAAAGAAAGAAAGAAAAAAAGAAAGAAAGAAAGAAAGAAAGAGAAAGAAAGAAAAGAAGAAGAAAAAAAGAGTAGAACATCAAATAAGAATTTGCATTTAAGTATTAGCAGCTTATTCGGGAGGTGATCCCAAGAAGACAATCTAGGGGACTGGGGAATAAAGGAAAGGGAGGTGAACTCGTGGAGAATATGGTAACCACTGTGTGGCCATTGCACATAAGTGAAGTATTAATCATCCCAGCAAATGCTGAAAGGTAATACAGATAAGGCCTTGGAGTTTTTACAACTGAGCAGTGGAAAATCTATCAGTTTAGTTATCTATCACTGTATAATAAAACATCAGAGATTTGAAGACCAGAGATTTTTTTTCTTCCATGATTCTTTGAGTTGACTGGACTCAGTGGATGACTCTTCTGCACTGTCACTGCCTCTGCATTGTCTTGGTTACACAAAGTTACCTAGATGTGAGGATAGAACTTCATAAGGATGAGTGAATGGGGAGATCTTCCTGGTAGTGGCAGGCCGAGGTACCAATGAAACATACCTTATCAGTCTTGTAAACACACTGCATAATCTTTTAATCAACTCTCCATTCATCAGTGTCTGATGGCTATTTCTGAGGGCATTAATCTCAGGCACTCTGATTTTCCTGGAGAATGGAAAGACTATGCTGAGGTCAAAAAAGAAAAATAGATGCACGTAGGCAAAGAGTCACAGACTTTTACAGTGTAGTGTGTAAAGAAAATGATAGGTGAATATTAAAAATCTATGGATAGCACAGACAAGAAAGCTAAAAAAAAAAAATTCTTAACATGGCTTATAAAATAATTCATAATGCTTTTACCTTTAGAGTTTTATCTCAGTGTGTTTGTGGATTGAATCACTGACTACTCTATTTTACACAAACTAATATCTTACAGCCACCTGATTTTTGATAAACCAAACAAGAACATACACTGGAGGAAAGACTCCATATTCAATAAATGGTGTTGGGAGAACTGAATAACCACATGTAAAAGACTGAAACTAGACCCTCACCTCTCACCACTTACAAAAAATTGACTCAAAATGGATAAAAGATTTAAACCTAAGGCATGAAATAATAAAAATTCTTGAAAAAAGTATGGGGAAAACATTTGAAGATGCTGGCCTGGGGAAAGATTTTATGATGAAGACTTCCCTGGCAATTGCAACAGCAGCAAAAATAAACAAATAGGACTTAAACTGAAAAGCTTCTGTACAACTAAGAAAACAACCAAAGCAGACAACCTTCAGAAAGGGAAGAGATGTTTGCATATTATGAAATGGACAAAAGCTTGATCACTAGGATCTATAGAGAACTCAAATTAATCAACACAAAAAGAGCCCAACAATCCCATGTATCACTGGGCAAGAGACATGAAGAGAACCTTCTGTAAAGAAGACAGATAAATGGCTAACAAACGTATGAGAAAGTGCTCATCAGCCCTAATCATCAGAGAAATGCAAATCAAAACTATCACGAGATATCACCAACCCCAGTGACAATGGCTCACATCACAAAGTCTCAAAGCTGCAGATGCTGACATGGATACAGAGAGAAGGGAACACTTTTACACTGTTGGTGGGACTGCAAACTATATAACCTTTTTGGAAGAAATTATATAAAATCCTCAAAGAACTCAAATTAGACCTCCCATTTGATCCTGCAATCCCATTACTAGGCATCTACCCAGAAGAAAAAGTCATTTTATCATAAGGACATTTGCACTTGACCATTTATTGCAGCTCAATTTACAATTACCAAAATGTGGAAACAGCCTAAATGCCCACCAACCCAGGAATGGATTGACAAGCTGTGGTATATGTATACCATGGTTTTCTAAAAGGGGGGAGATTTACATATTTTGTATTAACCTGGATTGAGGTGGAACACATTCTTCTTAGTAAAGTATCACAAGAATGGTGAAGCAAGAATCCAAGGTACTCACTTCTAATATGAAGATAGCAGATGAGCTAATACGGGGGTGTTAGGAGAATGAGAGAGTGGGGAGAGGTAGAGGGGTCTCAGTGCATGGCATACTTCTTGGGGGCGGGACACAATTATAAGAGGGACTTTATCTAACAAAAGCAATCAGTGTAACCTAACATTTTGCACCCTCAACGAATCCCAAACAATAAAAAATAAAATTAAATTAAATTAAAATTAAAATTAAATATTGTTTTTTACTAAGTACTTTGCAACTATTTTATTTATCTATTGGGTACTTTTCCAACATTCCTATGAATTAATACATCTCCCATAAATTCACTCAAACCTGTAAGATAATCACTCATAATGTTACCTTCTTCTTGAAAGTGTCTCTTCTGTAATTCTTGGCTATTTTGTCTACCAGCCCATTGCACAAATCTTGTCCTCAGACTTTTCTTCACCCTCAGTTATTCCATGGATTTCCTTTGACTGTTTTGCAGGTCAGATCCAGATCTTCCTCTATACTAGATTTCTTCCTTGTTTAGGTTGAACAAAACCCAGTCTCTTGTCATGCAAAGGATTGTTAGTTTCTAACAATTTAAATTCCTGAAAATGTCCCCCAACTTGCATCCAGAATTAATAGTTTATCAGGACATAATTCTATGTGTAAATAGTTTTTCTTTGAATTTTGAATACATTTCACTATTGTCATCCAATGTCAATTTGTTGTTACTAAAAGGTTTCTGGAGACAATGTTAATCCATTCCTGGATTGGTGGGCATTTAGGTTGTTTCCACAGTGTGGCAATTGTAAATTGAGCTGTGATAAACAGTCCAGTGCAAATGTCCTCATGAAAAAATGAAATCAATGGCTTTACTGTTCATTATGTGGCTGGGTCTCTTCAGTATCTGTAAGTTTTTCTTTCATCATAATCACTTTTCCCAAAGAGTAAACTGACAAATTCCTGCAGAGCATGCATAAGCCCAGAGGCTAGTATTTTCATAAGCAAGTTGGAGAAAGGGTTAGTAGTCAGTCTTACCATTTCCTGAGTAGACTTCCATTTAATCACTCAATTTTTAGTATAGTACCAATACTTCCTTAGGCCAGGTTTCCTCAGCCAAGTTTTCCTAAGTTGTAC
This sequence comes from Loris lydekkerianus, assembly GCA_963574355.1. Taxonomy (NCBI): domain Eukaryota; kingdom Metazoa; phylum Chordata; class Mammalia; order Primates; family Lorisidae; genus Loris; species Loris lydekkerianus. The sequence goes on along the minus strand of CAUYPK010154642.1, from coordinate 15,143 downwards.
TTTACACCGTAGAAGGGAAGTTCACCCAAACTTGCGTGCTGGAAAGAAACAGTATGTGTAACTGATTTATATAGCAACGTATAACCAAATTTCCTGTTTTCTACCTCACCTGAACGACTGTAACTCTCAGAGATGCCAGTTATGTCTAATTCCTGACCTTTTCTGAAGTTCTATTGTTCAAGTTAGGCTGCTTTGGAATTTCTCTCAACTACTAGCTTAATTTTCAGGTTTCTTTGATTTTGATCTATTACCAGTTTCCAACACCTTCCTTTTTGCTGTATGCTCCTTTCCTATTGATTTATTTTTAACTTAATTTTAGTAAAAGTTCAGAAAATGCATGTATATCAAACATATATGTATGCACACATACATACATCAAAATCTCCCATGTTTAACTGCAATCACACTATTCATTCTTAAATTATGTGATAATTTCCATGATGTCCTTCAAAAATACTTGCCTTATCATCATGACTCCAACATGATATCTTATCAAATTAGAACAGCCACCTGATTACATCTCTATATCTTTGGTTGACTGCAAGCCCTTTGAAAACACAGTGTCTTTTTTCTCATTATATCCTCAGATGCTGGGACACTGTCTATCACAACATAGGCACTCAACAAGTATTTGTTAATTATTGAATGATTATACTGTGATATAAACATTGACCCTCTACAATCTTAATTATTGTGATCTTGAGTTAATTTATTGATCAGAACTACTCTTATCTGAAATATTTTTGAATGTAATCAAATCATTTATTCTTTGATTCTGTTCCTTAATAAATGCTCACCATTTTTCTGTTCACAATCCAAATGTCAACATACACACCTTAGCTAGTCACTGCTTGTTCAGTAATTAACTAGTTAAAATAAATAAGAATTGTTCTCTTAGAGTTAAATTTTAGCAAGGAAAATGGGACAAACATTAAAACGATGACAATACCATAATTCCATCATGCTTTTAATTTTTTAAATTTATTTAACAGAAAAATAGAAGAATTATTTTCAACTAATAGGATAAACTAACAGGGTAGTTAGTTTACCACTCCCAGTTCATACCTACTTTCCAGGTAACCAGGTGTGGATTAAAGATTGGAGCCTGAGCTCGCTGAAACCATGGTGAAAAGGCCCCTACTTGGTGATCCTGTCCACACCAACAGCAGTGAAAGTGAATGGCATCCCTGCCTGGATGCATCACTCACGTGTGCAACCAGCCAGTGATGGGGATTGGACAGTTCAATGACACCCAGAGCATCCCCACTGTCTTACCCTGAGAAAACAGACCACAACCCTGCCCCAGTCACATACCAGGAGCAGACTGGTGTATGCACTGCAGAAGCTTGAGGGTGAACAGCAGCGGCGTGGGACTGATGACTGATTCTTTGCTTTGGACTTTTTCACCTTCCTTTTTTAATCTAGGTGTAAGACATGAAGGTTGTGAAAAATGTATCCAAAAGGCAACCCAAACTTGACAAACTGTCAAAATTGTATTATTGGTTTACTCTTGTTATGAATGTACAGGAAAGCCTGAAGGAACTTGCATATATAATAACACCCAATATCAGATATGTGTGCCCCGCAGTGGGCCAGCTGTTTACAATCCTTCTGAACCTCCAAAGAAAACTGAATTTGCTATGTGGTATACTGATATCCCTAGAGAGACAATAACTCAAGTTACAACAGAGGAATACCTAAACAAATAAAAAAATCATTAATGATCATTTTGTAATATATACATACATGCATCTTTTTATATTTTCAATAGTAACTAGAAGTTTTCCATGTAGAAATACTATATATTTCTGAAGAATTATTTGTATGTATTTCATATTTTGTGTTGTCATGTTAACTTTAATTCTCTAATTGTTGATGGTAGACAATGGATGTTTGTATATTGAACTTAAAAAATAATACAATAATGGTAAATATTTTTAAAAATTTAAAAAAAATTTAAAAAAAGAATTACTTTATGGCCAGAATTTTTTCCATGTACTGAGGACATAGTGGTAAACAAAACATATAAAACATGTATGCTTACCTTTATGCACCTTATGTGTGGCAGAGGGAAAAATAAAGTAAATAAATATGTAATAACTCAGATGGAGTTAAGTCCTCAAGAGAAATGTTTAGCTAGTAAGGGTGAAGCACATGCAGAGCCTTAGCTTACTATTTTGTATAACATGGTCTGCAAAAGTCTCACTGACAGGAAACGTTGAGTAGTGGCTGAAAGAAGAAAGAGAATGAGTTGTGTGAACTTGAAAGGGATGGGCATCCTGGGCACAAGGAAAGCACGTGTAAAGATGAGCTGGAAATATGTTCCAATTGTTTTAGGAGCAGTGAGAAGGCCTCTCGTCAGCAGGGGCTGGGGCTGATGAGAGGATGAGCTCAAAAATGGAATGGAGCCTCTCATGGACTTACTGAGAAGGCTCCAGATGATTGTGAGAAGAGTAATAACAAGACCTCATTTGCCATGCTATGTTGTAACTCTTTTCTCAATAGCAGAAGCTTGGAAGAAGGGGATAACGCAGCTGTGGGGAAATTACAATGTCCTCCTCAAGCCAAATGGGAAAAAAAAAAAAAAAAAAAAAAAAAAAAACTATGTGGGGAAAACAGCAGCTGTGGTCATACCCAGCACACAGGTAAAACAATGTTTAAATTATGGAGAAAATGATTAATGCAGGTTTACAACTAACCTCTGTAAAATTCTAAGATTATGTCTCTGTGGAGTTATTTTAAATTCCTAGCTGCTCGTGGAAACTAACAATTCCCAGGGCTCATGAAAACTAAAAAAGATAATTACTGAAATCATAGTTAGCCTACTATCTTAAAACTGTCATAGTCCATTAAGCATAGAAAATATGCATTGGGAATATTATATTCATTTCCACAATTAAAATCTTTTATGAAACCCCCATTTTCTTCTGTTGGCTAAAATGTCAACATCGTTCACATTTATTTCCCTGTATATTCATATTTAAAGTTCAAACCTTTTGATTATTTTTGCAACACTTCCCTTTAGTCCCAACTATTGTACGGGCTGTAGTGTCCAGAATATAATTATAGAAAGGTTGTAGCAATGTTTACACGTGTGAGAAAATGATCAATATAATATTAAGTTTCAGAACTTTGAATACAAAAGAGAGGGACTGTGTGTGCCATGTGTTAAAGTCTCTTCTATTAACTAACAGTTAATTTATTATATTTTATAGATACCCACTTTTTTCGTTTTTCATGATGAACGAGGGGAGTGAATATATCAAATTACAGCAGGGACCCAACGTGTTGTGTGGTTTTTCTGGTATTTTTGAGACAAGGGGTCTTCTTTTAATTCCTCGTTTCTTATATTCACTCAGCCACCCATTGCTACACACAAAGTGAGTGCTTAATTCTCTTTAACTTAATGTGTGTAATTTGTGTAATTAACTATGGTTTGAAACACATAATAATTGCCTCATAAAAATTGTCTCATTTATTTTCTTAGTGCTGTGTATCTGTGGGTACCCACTGATCTCAACAAGCACCACAGTCTAAGTACTATGGCTCCACCACAGACCTGCATGTTGCCCTGCCCCTTATAAGCCTGTTATCTTTGCAACATAAATAAAGTTGTTCATGTGTAAAAGTCCTCTCTAGAGTACTAATAGTTCTACCTAGAAATACCTGATAGAAAACATTAGCCCAGAGTTGCATCCATTATGTGCTTGCATAGTAAAGTGTGTACTAGGTTTCCGATGAATTTCCTTGTTCTAGGACTTAAGTCACTGTAATAAATTCATTCAGTCCCTAAGAAAATTTACTGATCTGGGTTTATCTTGTCTCAAATAAGGTGAAAAATGTGTGTGATTTCATTGTAGGATACTTAACTGCATCCAGAGAAAGATTTCAATGTCCATAAATTACAGTATAACTACAGCCAACCATCTTACAGTTATATGTACATAGTCACAAGGGAATGAGATAAAATCCAGGAATTACAACAAAAATTTTTGCTGTATTATTCCTATGGGCCAACCTCTGTTCTGAACCACAGGGAAAAAAGGTTACGTATTCTTTAGCCATCGGAGGAAGATGATATCATAACCTTTTTTCATAGATGAGGAAATGGAGAAAAAGATAAGTTAAATAAACTCATAGGTCAAATGAGAGTGAAAACACAGGTTCTTCAAAGACAGTTATATTGTAGTCTTCGTATAGAAGGTTTATGGACATTGTTCCTAAGAGATGCGCTGGCCACATACATTACATTATCTAAGTCCAACTTAAAGGGCTAAGACCCACAGTGTTCAACTTACAAACCTTATGACCTATGAGTTCACTCTCCTTCAAATTGGCATTTTAGGTATTCATTAACATCAGTTAAAAATTGTAAAAAATATATTTCTTAATGGTTCTCTTTGGAAAATACATGAGAGCTCCTATTTGCTAAAATTACGTGCTCAAATTCAGTATCCTGTATCTGAAGAGTTGACTGAAATTACTAGTTTTGGAGGATTTGCAGTCACTCCAAACATAAGTACAGTAAGTAAGGCCTACATTGCACAATCACCAAAACTTTCCTAAAAGACTGATGTTAAGATACACACAAAAAAAATATGAATCAGGGAGGTTTCAATAAGCACTTGTTGACAATTCACATAATAACCCAATTAGCTATTCGTAGAGTGATGAAAAGATACCATTTATACATCGTTACATCGTAAGGAACTAATGTAACATCACAGAGCTACATTCAAAAAAAGGATTCAAGCATATTCATGCATATGTAAATATGTACACACATATGTAATTGTCAGAGATAATTCATTTGAAAGTAAGGTGAATTGCTTCTGTTAGTTTACGTAAAAGAGGAGATTGAAATTTTCTTTACCTTTTTTAATCTCTGTGGTATATCTAGTATAATAACAATATCTCTAATTGAGTAGATATTCAATAATTTGGGGGAAATAAATGGATAAATTCACTATATATAAACATTTCAGAGAGTGATTAGCCATATGCTATTTTCAACATAACTTAGAGAATTTGAAACATATGATCTTACTTTTCCTGATTATTCACTTTTCCTTGTGCTCAGAAGGCAGGTGCTATCGCTGAAAGAAAAGATGGATGTGAGGCCTACAAGTAACACCCACAAAACAAAAAATCAAATAAGCAAGCAAAAACATAGTAGCTCTCTAGCTGTCCCCTTAGAATTTATTCCATAAATAGGGAATTACAAAATCACAATCCCACATAAAACAAATTTTTTCCTGCCCTTCCCAAAGGACACCTCCATGCTTAGCTACTGTTTACAGTGTACTAAGTAGAGAACTTGAGAGAGAAGAGTCTTTTGTTCAGTCTGATTTAGATGTGTCACTTTGTGGTCTAGCTAATGAATTTTGACTTGGCTGCCTACTTTACTGATATAAGTGCACATTTTACTCTTTCAAAAATGACAAGTACAAGGTCTGACAATTATGTCCATGAACTTGCCCTGGTGTGCTTACATCGGCAGCACTATGCAAACAACTTGGTAAGGTTTCATAACCTTGGTACATCAGGACCTCGCAGCACTGTTTGTGTCAACGTGTGGTGGTATCTTGCTGAGTAGTGTTCATGATTGTTGTTGCATGTTTCTGTGTGCTGTATGAGTACAGCTTTGACAGTCATTCCAAAAAACAGAGTTCTGAACTTGCTCTTAAGGGTGGACTAGGCACTGAATTGGTTCATAGCTTCTCACTTTGAAGGTGAGTATGATGATCTTCAGCAATGAGGCATGCAGCACTTTTTCTGGGATGAGTTCACAAACTTAATTATCAGACCTCATAGAGTTTTATAAACCTGAATTTGTCATTTTATCTAATCCATAAAGCCCATTTCCTGGAATAGTAATAAACGAATAAAATTTTATCCAATGCTCAGAGTTTGGTCCAAATATTCCCAACCATCAGCACCAGGGTTTCTGCTTTTGAAGAATATATGTCTTTCCTTTTTATTATTTATTTATCTATTTATTTTTTGGGGATAGTCTTTGTTGCCCTCAGTAGAGTGCCTTGGTGTCATAGCTCACAGCAACCTCAAACTCTTGGACTCAAGCAATTCTGTTGCCTCAGTCTCCCAAGTAGCTGGGACTAGAGGCGCTGCCATAACACCTGGCTATTTTTAGAGATGACATCTCATTCTGGGTCAGGCTGGTCTCAAACCTGTGAGCTCAGGCAATCCACCCACCTCAGTCTCCCAAGTGATAGGATTATAAGCAGGAGTCACCGTGCCTAGCCAGATTACTTCTTTCCTTTTTATACTCTCATCTCACATAACCTAACCTGGGTTTTCAGCTTCACAGTAAAATCTTTATACAGCATTCCATTTGGACCCATAATCTTTGCTTTCTTTTAACATAGAAAACTATTTAAGAAATTATAAAATTGACATTATTTTACCCCACAACAAAATGCAATTTCAATCCCAGTAAAATTGCTAGACTATGTATATAAAATGAAGAAATTAGCATGAATATTACATACACTGGCAGTTAAAGATGTGAGAGTACATCATCCTTTAAAACATATCCCTAGAGATGGAGAGTGCCCTTAAACTATCGTGTCTGTTTTACCTTGATTTTACTAGTCGGGGTGTTCTTTTATGAACTGCCCACATGACTGTATAAAGAGCTGATTCTTGCTTTGAAAGGGATTCAATTCATATGTCTATTTTCTACTGGACTAATGTTAAACAACTAGAATATGCTTTAATGTTGAGAAATATTGGCCCCTTTTTGTTAGAATTGGGGTTTCTCAATGCCAATTGCTTCATAATACTTCATACTATGTAGCCCTTTTCAATCTGGAAGACTCCAGTGCCATATAATCAGTAGGGAATTTCTTGGTGAGGAAGTGATGCCTGCACCTGGACACTGACCTTGTGGTTTTCGATTTTCTGACCCACCATACAGCCCTCAGACCAACAACCACTCCCTGGGCCCTACATTAGGCCAACAGGAAACAACACACTCTCCCGGAGAAACTACGAATTGGCTTTTCACCCCCCGGGATACTTCCAAGTGGATTTTCTTTATTGGGAGTGTAATTCACACATAGGAGGTTTAAGGATAAATCAGAAAGAACTAGGTTTCCCTAAATCCCTCTGGCCTTCCCAAATATCATCACTTCTTATGTGCCCACTTGTCAGCTATCTAGACAATGTAGCTGTCTAGACCCATTGACTCCAGGCATAAAGATCTTTATCAGAAAAGCAATTTAACTTTCTTTCTTGCTCTTGTATTTTTGCTTCCAAACAGCCTCCTTAAGTTAAAACCTATTGTATTCTTGCAGTCAACTGCTGCAGCTCACAAAAGTGGCAGACAAAATTCAATAAGCAGATGTCTTGGACTAAGTCTTCTAAAAATACATTCTTATAGGAAATAATGTGTAAGAATGACAAGAACAAATCTGTGGGGCTCTAACAAAGAAAACAAAAGAAGAACTGAAGAAATAGAAAGAATAGCTATTGGATGAGGAAATGGAATATAACATTCTAACAGTCTACTTTTCCTCATAGTAATTTATAAATTCAATACCGAGAACATTCTAAAGAACTGGTCAAGCTATCTCTAAAATCCAGCTGGAAGAGAAAATGTTAATAATATTCAAAAATAAACAACAACAACAACAAAAAAATGAAGGATAAATAGTCATATTGGACACAAGATTCGAATAAATATGTATAAACATATTTACCAAGTAAGAAATACAGCAGTTAAAACAATTGGTATCAAATGAAGGCAGAGAAAAAACATAAATGCAACAGATAATTGTAAAACAAAACAAACCTAAGCATATATGGCATTTAATATACAACAGGATAACCCTTTCAAAGGCATAGAATAAACTATTTCACAAATTGCATTTGGAAAATTGTCTATGAGCATGGAAAAAGTAGAATTTGAGTTCCATACTGTATCTAAATAAATAATATTCTAGTTGCTCTAAAGAGCTAGAAATAAAGCATCATTTAAATTGTGCAAAGGAAAAGAAGAAAGATTAAGTCTGTGCAGTCACTGATTTGGGTCCCAGATGGGACAAGGCAACATATCTTTCTGGCTCAGGATTTTGCCCCTCCCAAGGCCTCAAACCAACCAATTTCACTCTAAAGTGTCTCTGAGAACGTTGCTTAGGCTTTTCCGCTCCTGCAAGGGAGAGTGGACATAGTATTGACAGTAACATACTCCAGGGAACCAAGTTGTTTTCAAGCTCTCTTTTTTCATGCTTAACTCTATTTCTTTGTGTCAACATCTTGTTTTACTACTGTGGGTGTTTTGATCTGTGTTCTAGGGTCTATGCAAATATGCAGGTCTGCTTGTTATCCATACATTATGTGACTCTAGGTGATGAAAGATTATTTATCTATGCTTTTGTACATGAACTACCTGGGAAAGACTCACATTTGTCCATCTGGGGTCTGTTGCTCTTACCTTATCATTGTGACCTGGTATTTAAGACATATGTAATTTGACTGCAAACCAAATCATGCTGCAGAAATAACCAAGGACTTTGGGGGGCTGAAGCAGGGGAAGAGCTTGAGGCTAGGAGTTTTAGATAGTTTGGGCATAGCAAGACCCTATCTTTATGAAAAATACATAAATAAAAAATGATTAGCTGGCGTGATGGCAGGCAGTTGTGGTACTAGATGCTCCAGAGACTGGAGGATACTGAAGCCCAGGAGTTTGATTCTGCAGTGAGCTAAGGTGACCCTACTTCACTCAAGCCCATGAAACAGAGCAAGACTCTGTCTTCAAAAGAAAGAAAGCGAACCAATTATAAAATCTCAATAAACAAGCATTTATTGACCCCTGAAGTCTCCAAGTCAGCTCATTTGATCTGCTCAGTTCAGCTCTGCTCCTCTCTTCTCTTCTCCTCCTGAGGGCCTGGGAATGCTCTTCACAGAGATGGAAGAGACGTAATATGGCAAGAGGAAACATTCGAGGCCATTGCTTCTGACTCATGTTCAAAGCATAACCAAAGCCATTCACATGGGCAAGCCCACAGTGAAGGGTCAGAGCAGTAAATGCACAGCATGTCTTCGATACCCCTCTTGCAGAGGGACTACAGGTTGCATGGCGAAGAGTGTGGATCCAAGAGAGTAAAGAATTGTGGCAGCCATGCTCTAATTCTTCAAGGAACAATGAGCTGAGATTTGCTCTCCTCTGGTCTTGGGAGGAGACTCTGTTGTCAGGAGAGGAGTCTGATAGAGCTGACATGAGCCCAGCCAGATCCGAAATCATACATGGAAACATAACAGAGAGACATTTACATTTATAGACAGATTTAACAGCATTAATATGAAATCCTTTACAGAAGAGAGGTACTTTCATTCTTAAAGCGTGCAGAGTTCCACAGCTCCCTCATCTCACTTGTATCTTTCTTCTAGACCTCAGGCTGAACACTGTGGTATTAGAAATGAGTAAACAGCAAACACACTCCTGCTGCTATCAGAGAAGACATTAAATAGCATTACCCAGGAAGTGTCACATGGTTCATACTTCTGTCCAACTAACTGAAACTGGAAGTTATTTTTCTCACCAAAAAGAAAAAAGAGAAATATAAACTCCTCTGCTACTAGAGGGATTTCGGAGAATACTAGAGGGACAAAAGAAGGGATATGTGGAAAGCTATACTATCACAGAGGTGCGGGAAAACGAGTCATGCTTAAATCATTATCAGTTTTAGACTTGGCTACCGGATAAAAGCTCCAACAATACAGAAGAAGGAATTTCAATCAACTGTACCCTAATTATCTCTATGTGTGGTAACTAGTGGGAAGTAAGTAAATTTTTTTTCAATGAAATATGTAAAGCAATGTAGATAGAATATTCTTATAATATTAATATAGGTCTAACACAAGGAAATGGCTGTAACTCTGCTAGAGTGAAGTAGGGTCACCTTAGCTCACTGCAGAAATAGGTCTAACACAAGGAAATGGCTGTAAGGGAATAGAATATTTGTAGGATGAACAAAAAAAGTAGCAATACCTTTTAGGGAAAATACCAAAAATGTAATATTTCCTAAGTGAAAAGGGCTCAGATTAATATCAACTTTAGTAGCAAATTTTCAAGTTCGTCTGAGTTTTATGAATGTAATTATTTTGTTATATTTTAAAATGTCTAAGTTATGGAGGTCTTTCATCTGTTGTTATTGTTATATATCTATCTGATCAGTTAAAAACAAAATGCTGGTTAAAAGTATAGACTCCTCAATTAGATAGATTTTTACTAATCCACTACTCTACCACTTACCCTCTGTGTGGAATCAGGTGAGTTACTGATTGACTTCTCTGCATTAGCTTCTCATTTATAAGATGTGCAGTTAATGGCTGTTTCTAACCATAGGACAACTATGATGGTAAAACAGTATGAGGCTTAGAAGAACACTTGGTGAATTTTAAGAATTAAACAAATAATAGTTAAAATGAATGTCATCTTTATTGCTAAATATATCAAGATTTTGGTATTGAGAATAGGAAGGCAGGAAGGAAGGAAGGGAAAGAGGAAGAGAGGGAGGGAGGAAGAAAAAAGGAAGGAAAATAGAGAAAATAAAGAAAGGAAAGATGAGAAGGAAGGGCGGGAAGAAGAAAGGGAGGAGGAAGGGGAGAGAGAAGAGTAGGGAAGGAAAGAAGGAAGGAGAAGGGAAGGGAGAAAGGAATGAAAGGAGGGAAGGAAGAAGGGAAAGAGAGAATGAATAAATGAATGAATCAATAGAAAAAAGAAAAGGAAATGGAAGAAAGGAAGGAAGTCCACTCACTTCTTGCAGAAATAAAGCCTCACAGGGCTTATTCTCAGAAAGCTAAATTACAGAAGGCTTTTTGGTCATAACTTACTACTATATGTTTATGAGCTAGCAGTAGAAAAAGGGGAAAAATGGGCAAATGGACACATTCTGGACCATTTCCATGTTTCCAGGATCTCATAAAACTGTAGTGATGCAAAGAGCTCAATGTTTCATAATGATTCACAATATAAAATGATAGAAAATTGCCTCAAGTGTTTTTTAATGCTTTATTATTTTAAAAGAAAATACACCACATTTGATGTTTTATTCCTATTGCCTGAGCTCTACATAAGATGTAGAAGGCTTATACACACTGTGTGTAACTAGCCAGGTGTGTCCACATAAGGCTTTGTGTGATCTGGCACCACGTATTTTTATAATGTCTTTGAAAGTCTGTTTCCCTCATCCAGTTAACTCCATGTGCATTATTAGTACATTCTCAGTTTTGTTCTAACATGGTAGATTCATTTCTTCCTTATGTCTTTTACACTAGCTGTTCCTACCACCTAGAATGTTTGTTTTATGGTGCTTGCAAGTTCCTTCTTGAAGGAATATTCACATTAAATGTGTCCTCTTCACAGGGAATATACCGGACCTTCAATATCAGTTAATACATATCAGATGTAAGGAAGAGTCATTCATATCAGACTGGCTTAAATAATAAAGAAAAGCACACACCTTGAAAGTAAATCTGCAGATACAGATAAGTTTCTTTGTTGGTTAATTATGTGGCCTAGCAATGTTAGCACAAATCTATGATCTCCCTTTCTCTCTCTTCTGCCATGAACCAACTTGTTTCATCCTAAAGCTTGTGTCCTTTCTGACTAGACCAAGACTGCCAGTAAAGTGCTTTCTTTTTCATATTACCATGTGTAAGACAAACAAATATTTCAACCTTTCACTCATCCATGAAACAAATCCCTTTATTTTATTTATTTATTTATTTATTTGTGAAGTTTTTAGCCAAGGCTGGGCTTGAACCCACCACCTTCGACATATGGGGCCGGCGCCCTACTCCTTTGAGCCACAGGCACTGCTCAACCCCTTCCTTTCTAAAGGACAAACCAGGAGACTTGTATCATCATCAGAAGGAAGTGTGCTTTGATTGACTATAGTTAAGTAAGAGTAACACTGGAGCTCTGAGTAGAATCATCTTCCCGTCACCAGTGTGTGCCTATTGGCCTGGGGTAAAGGGATTGGCTACATAACAGTGGAGTTTATGGTGAGATGGAGAAAGAGAACAGATGGGCAATCAAAAAGTATCGTACAAGATCTATCTGACATGACCAATGCATCACTTTCTGTCCAAGCCATTTGTTTTAGGCTCATCACACACCTACTAAAATTATTACACACCTATTTATTTTATTTATCATTTATAGGCCCTACAAATGATATGTTTTGTGACAAGAAGGGAAATAGATGCTGCATTTTTAGCTACATCCCCAGATCTTAGAATAGTGCTGAATCATAGTACACAATCAATGAGTGATTATTGGTTAGTCATCTTGTCATCAACTATTCAATCAGCTAATGAACAAAGGAACTTGGTCAGAGAAGACAACAGGATAAGTCTGATCATTGCTACATTTCTGATTTTTTTTTTGTGTGTGTTTCCCAGTGTGGGTGATGCATACATATGAGACTGTATAAATTAAAACTCTGCTATTCTTTCCTTTTAACATTTCATTTGAGGCTGTTGTGTAATCTTGGCTTATGTCGGTAACTAACCACGGCCTGCAGACATTGGTGCTGACTAAAAAATAATTCAATTCTCACAAGAACCAATTTACACATTAAGAGAATGGACTACATTAGGATATTATTTCTACAGTTAGTGTAAAGTTGTCCCCCTGATCACACGGATGAATGAAGTTCATTTTCCTACTCGAGTAAAGTAAACCAACGCCTTCAATGTGTTGAAAAAAAGAGGAAAGAGTTAATGTAGCTCCAAAGGACACTGTGCATTCTGTTCCAAGACACTCAGGATGTTTTAGATGCCACTAGGGAAAATTCTAAAACATAAATAGGAATAAATTATGCTATTATTTTATGAACTGGGAAGTTCTCCATGCTCTAGAGACAATTTACCACAATAAATAGAGTATCCCATCCTTGTACTGCATTGTAATGAATATAAATCAAGGAATTTTTTTTTCCTCAAAGAAAAACATTCACCAAATTTCTATAAACTGTACCTAAGGGCCTCATTAAATTAATACTTTGCTAGAAGGCTTCAATGTTTGGCAGGCTCTATGATATGCGGCATCTCTGCAGTAGTCGACGTCATTGATAACTTGCTTCTCTTTGAAAAAATCCTTTGGGTGACATGAGATCTGTGGTCTATTGACTTTCCTCATAACTTTCTAAACTTTTTTTCCCTCTGTCTCCTTCATAGCTACTTCCTCTAACACTCACATCGTAACCATGGAAGCTTCCCAGAGTTTTTGCCTCACTGCAATTCTAAGTGCTGTAACACTCAGAAAATACGGATCATCGTTAATCCTTCAGTAATGACCTTTTATTGGAAGGCGTGATCATTCACTCTGGCAATCAAATTAGGATACTTGGATTTATCTCTAAATTATCTGTCTCCTTTATCTGCCACACCCATGTAATCCAAAATTCCTTCCTCCATAATATATTTCCAGCCTACCTCCTCCAATCACACCATGGATCTAATGAATGCTATGACTTATCTTTTGTTTGAATTAGCACAGACTAGCCAATTTTTTCCTGTTCCTTGCAGAGTAAATGGATTGAGAATTTGAATTCAAGTTCATTATTATAGTTATTTAAAAAAATTTCTGTAACAAGATACAATAAAAATCATGTTGTTAATTAATGCTGTCATAATTGTGCTGGGTTTTTATCAATTAGTTGCATTTCTCAAGTTAGATTTATAGGGTATGAAAATTATCAACTTCTGGATGGTAGACAATGTTCAAAAGTAATTTGCTTTGCCACAAGTCTAGAGAATAACAATCAACAGGGTAAGAGTCAAAATACAGGAAAAAATATGTCTATTGTAATGCTCAATTTTTCCTATGCAACTCATTTTTTTTTTAATTATCATAGGGGTCCATATGATTAGGCTACATTGTTTGCATAGGGTAAGGCCAAGTTATAGTTTAGTCCTTCACCCACAAGGTGGGCTCTATACCCGTATATTGTAACCAATAGGTGGAAACTTACCAACTCTCCTTCCCCCGTTTAATTGAATCATGTCTTCTCTTGTGTCAGCCTGTAATTGTTTATCTACTAGTTTCAAATTAGGATTAGGATTGAATACATGGAATGCTTTCTTTTCCATTCTTGAGATATTTCACTGAGGAGAATGCTCTTTACGTTCATCCAGGTAAAAACAAATGATGTAAAGTCTCCATCTTTTTTGTGACTGAATGTAATTCCATGGTATACATATGCCATAGTTTATTCATCCATTCATGGGTTAATGGGTACTTGGGTTGTTTCTACATATTTTCAATTGTGAATTGAGTTGCTATAAATATTCAACTGCAAATGTCCTTATGATAAAATGATTTTTTTTTCTTCTGGCTAGATATCTAATAATGGGGTTTATTTTTAAATTATCTTAATGCAATAATTATTTTTTATCCTGCCACTCACCTACTTAAAAAATGTCAATTGCTATCTATTGCTTCCAATATCATGTCTAAACTAGTTAATCCATGGATATATACAAATTGAAAAATAAAAAACCTGGTAGTTAATTATGCAAAACACTGACATTTTGCTCCACTGTACTTTTTCACCTGTAATTCTATTATTCCCTCAGAGAACCTCTGATTTAATTCATGTCTTTTTTTTTTTTGTCTTTTGCATTCTCCAAATATCTTGTACTTTTTTACCTTTGCACTTCTGGTTTTTTAAGCTTTCCTTGTCATGTCACCACTGTTCAATTTTATCTTCCAAACTCCATAGATCTTTCAAGGCCTAATTCAAGTCCAGCTATACTTTCCAATAAAGTCATTCCAGAACTATTTAGTGTCCTGAGATATTAATTACCATTCTGAATTATTACCTGAGATGTTCATTTGTTAATTAATTGCACACTGGCTTGTCCAATCTTTTTACCTTATCATTTTTTAACTTAAATATTTCATGTTACTCTAGATGTTACTACAATTCATTACTAAGTGCAGATATTCTTTATTTTTTTATTTTTTTTTATTTTTTTTATTATAGATAAAAATATGCACCATAGATGTGGCCCAACCCATCACCCTCCCTCCACCCAAACCTCCCCCCTCCCTTCCCCTTCCTTGGTCCTTTCCTCATGGTCTTGTGGTATAGTTGGGTTATAGCCTTCAT
>CAUYPK010154638.1:0-36294 GCA_963574355.1 Loris lydekkerianus | reverse complement strand
GTTAGATGATATCTCAAAGTGGTTTTGATTTGCATTTCTCTGATGATTAAAGATGATGAGCATTTTTTCATGTGTTTGTAGGCCATGTGCCTGTCTTCCTCAGAGAAGTTTCTGTTCAAGTCTCTTGCCCACATAGAAATGGGGTTATTTATTCTTTTCTTACTGATTAGTTTGAGTTCTCTGTGGATTCTAGTTGTCAGACCTTTGTCAGAAGCATTACCTGCAAAAATCTTCTCCCATTCTGAAGGTTGTCTGTTTGCTTTACTTACTGTGCTCTTGGCTGTGCAGAAGCTTTTTAGTTTGATCTGATCCCAGTAATGTATTTTTGGTGTTGCTTCAATTGACCTGGGGGATCCTCCTCATAAAATACTCTCCCAGGCCAATTTCTTCAAGGGTTTCCCCTGCACTCTTCTAGTATTTTTATAGTTTCCTGTCTTAAATTTAAATCTTTTATCCAGTGAGAATCAATTTTTGTTAATGGAGAAAGGTGAGGGTCTAGTTGCAGTCTTCTACAGGTTGCCAGCCAGTTCACCTAGCACCATTTGTTAAATAGGAAATCTTTCCCCCACTGAATGTTTTTGATAGGCTTGTCAAAGATCAAATGACGATAAGTAGCTGGGTTCATTTCTTGGTTCTCTGTTCTGTTCCATACATCTACCTCTCTGTTTTTATGCCAGTACCATGCTGTTTTGATCACTATCAATTTATAATATAGTCTGAGGTCTGATAGCGTGATTCCTCCTGATTTGTTTTTATTTCTGAAAGTGACTATTTGAGGTTTTTTTTCTAATTCCATATAAAACGAAACACTGTTTTTTCAAGCTCTTTGAAGTACAACAGTGGTGCTTTAATATGGATTGCATTCAATCTGTAGATTGCTTTGGGTAGTGTGCATATTTTAACAATGTTGATTCTTCCCAGTCATGAGCATGGTATGTTTTTCCATTTGTTAACATCTTTAGCTATCTCTTTCTCAGAGTTTCATAGTTCTTTTTAGAGAAGTCTTTCACATCCTTTGTTAGGTAAATTCCCAGATATTTTGTCATCTTTGGCACTACTGTAAAAGGAATAGAGTCCTTAACTATATTTTTAGCTTGACTATTGTTGGCATATATAAAGGCCACTGTTTTGTAAGTGTTGATTTTGTATTCTGAGATGCTCCTGTATTCCTTGATCACTTCTAAGAGTTTTGTAGTTGAGTCCCTGAGGTTTTCCAGGTATAGGATCCTACCATATGCGAAGAGTGAGAGTTTGATCTTCTCTGACCCTATTTGGATAGCCTTGATCGCCTTTTCTTGCCTGATTGTGATGGCTAAGACTTCCATTACTATATTGAATAGCAGTGGAGACAGTGGGCATCCTTTCCTAGTTCCTGATCTCAATAGAAATGTTTTCAATTTTATTCCATTCAATATGATAATGGCTATGGGTTTGCTGTAGATGACCTCTATCAGTTTAAGAAATGTCCCTTCTATGCCTATTTTTTTTTAAGTGTTCTGATCATGAAAGGATATTGGTTATTATCAAAAGTTTTTTCTACATTAATTGAGAGAATCATAATGGTTTTTGTTTTTTATTTTATTTACGGGATGTATTATATTTATAGATTTGTATATCTTGAGCCAATCCTGTAACCCTGGAATAAAACCAACTTGATCATGGTGTAGAATTTTTTTAATGTATTGTTGAATTCTGTTTGCTAAGATTTTATTGAATACTTTTGCATTGATATTCATTAATGATATTGGTCTATAATTTTCTTTCTTTCTTAGATCCTTTCTTAGTTTGGGGATCAAGGTGATATTTGCTTCATAGAACATGTTGGGAAGTATTCTTTCTTTTTCTATGTTTTAGAAATGGTTGTATAATGTAGGTACTAGTTCTTCTTGAAAAGTTTGATAGAATTCGGATGTGAAGGCATCTGGTCCTGGACTTTTCTTTTTTGGGAGATTTTGTATTGTTGATGCGATTTCAGTGATTGATTTAGGTCTATTCAAGATTTCTAATTCTTTGTGCTTGAGTCTAGGAAGGTGGTGTGCTTCCAGGTGTTGGTCCATTTCCTTCAGATTTTCATATTTCTGGGAGTAGAATTTTTGGTAGTCATCATTGAGGATTTTTTGAATTCCTGAGGTGTGTGTTGTTATTTCTCCTATATCGTTTCTGATAGACAATAGTAGAGATTTTACTTTTCTGTTTCTGGTTGGGTTGGCCAAAGGTTTATTGATTTTATTAATCTTTTCAAAGAACCAACTTATTGTTTTGTTGATCTTCTGAATGATTCTTTGTTTTCAATTTCATTTAATTCTGCCCTAATTTTAGTTATTTCTTTTCTTCTGCTGGGTTTAGGGTTGGCATGTTTTTCCTTTTCCACTTGCTTGAGATGATCCATTAAGTTGTTGACTTCCTCTTTCTGTTTTCTTGATGAAGGCTTCCAATGCTATAAATTTCCCTCTTAGGACTGCCTGTGCAGTATCCCACAGGTTTTGATAATTTGTGTCTTCATTGTCATTTTGTTACAAAAATTTGGTGATTTCCTTCTTAATCTCATCTTTGACACAGCTATCATTTAGCCTAAGATTATTTTTCATGACTTTGTTTGAGTATGAAGATTCCTGTTGCTGTTAAGTTCAACTTTTATTCCATGGTACTCTGAGAAATACAAGGAATAATTTCTATTCTTTTAAATTTGCTGAGGTTAGCCTTTTGTCATAATATATGATCAATTTTGGAGGATGATCTGTGGGCTGCTGAGAAGAACGTATATTCAGTTTTATTAGGATGAAAAGGTTCTGTAAAGGTCTGTAAAGTCCATTTGTTCTAAGGTCAGGTTTAAGTCTAATATTTCTTTATTTAGTTTCTTCTTGGAGGATCCAAGACTGTCCAAGGGATATTAAAATCTCCAATAATTATAGTGCCAGAAAATACCAAGTTGTTCCTCTCCATTATGGTTTGCTTTATAAGTTGAGCATTCTGGTAGGGTGCATAAATGTTAATTAACAAAATCTCATCATGTTGGGTGTTTCCCTTGACAAATGTGTAGTGACCATCCTTATCTTTTTTATTTTCTTTGGTTTTAAGCTAATTGTCTATGCAACTAAAATTGCAACCTCTGCATTTTTCTGTTTTCCATTTGCCTGTATTATAGATGTCCATCCCTTCATCCTGGGTCTATTTTTATCCTTTAAGGTAAGATGAGATTCTTGTATGCAACAGATATCTGGGCTGAGTTTATGTATCCAGTCAGCCAACCTATGCCTCTTTAGAGGACAATTTAAATCATTCACATTAATTGAGAGAATTGATAAGCCTGGTAGTGTTTTGGGTGTCATGTTTTTCAAAAATCCAGTGGACGTTTTTAATCTTTGTGTTAGCGCATTTTGCTGTCTTCATTATCATTTTGGAGATGACGGAGAGCTGGTTTAGTTATGGCAAATTTCTTCAGCATGTGTATGTCATTAAAGTATTTGATTTATCCATCACGAATGAAACTCAGTTTAGGTGGATACAGGATCCTGGGCTGAAAGTTATTTTGTTTTAGGAGATTGAAGGTTGATGACTCTCCCTCTTCTGGCTTGAAACCTTCGGGCTGAGCGATCTGCAGTCATCTGATATTTCTCCCTTTGGAGGTAATGTTTTTCTTAGGACTGGCTGCCTACAGAATTTTCTCCTTCATCTTAACATTGACGAAGTTAATCACAGTGTGTCTTGTAGATGCTTTATTTGGAATGAGTCTTGCTGGGATTCTGAAATTGTCTGCTATCTGAATTTCTGTATCTCTTGCAATGCTTGGGAAATTCTCCTTTATAATCTCTTGGAGTAGAGCATTTGTACCTTTAGGACCATCCTCTTCTCCTTCAGGAATTCTTATAAGACAAGTGTTTGATCTTTTGAAGTAATCCCATAACTCTTTGGAGAATGATCAGTTTTTGCTCTCCATTTGTCTGCCTCTTTGAGTGTTTGGGAACATTCAAAAGCTTTGTCTTAAATTTCAGAGATCCTTTCTTCTGCGTGGTCAACTTTATTACTGAGGGATTCTACTGTATTTCAGAGCTTCTCGAATAACTTTCATTTTCTTGAGCTCTGTTATCTCTTTCCTCATTATGTTCATATCTTTGGTGACTTTGTCTTCAAATTCATTAATTTCTTAAGACAACCTTAGAACTACTGTTTGGATTTCAATTTCTAACTTTTCTTCCATTCTATTCATCTTATTTTCCATCCATATTCTAAATTCTATTTCTGACATTTCAGCCATTTGTCTATGCATGGCTTCTTCAGTTTTATCTCCTTTGTCATTCCATAAGGGTGGGGGTGGGGGTTGATCTACTCTGGTTATTTATTTTTTACTGTTTGATTATTTAGAACTGGCAGGGCAAGATTGAATTGGGGTTCCCAGGTGGCAGAGATAATCAGCCCCTTACCAAAGCTCGAGGCTTTGTAATTGTGTCTTATCTCATATAACCTTACAAAGGCCTCTTTCAGATGTTTGGCCAGAGACTCTGAGGACCTACTTGGTGAGCCAGCACAAACTGGCTGTTATTTTGAAATCACTCAATATCTACCCTATCCTAAGAAGCCACTGTGTTAGGTTTAAATCTCACTTAAGGAGAGATAGCCGTGGCGCCCCACCCCCACCATTCAGTTGTTTTCTGCTACAGAACTTCCAAGGTCAACCTCATAGTGCCCCTGGATGGGCAGCCCCAGATACAAGTTCTAATCAAATTGTCTTGGGCAATACAAACCTTGCTCAATAGAGAAGGATCCACGAGTCTCCAAGAGCTCAATTGGAGCTGGGGTCCATATCCCCTCCTACCAGACTCAGTTTACACTGGTATCCACTTCTCTGCTAACGGCCCATTTGGGAGGTAGGGACCACGCCCCCACCTGCTGGTCTCAGTCCACACCTGGCAAACCTCTGCTCATGGGCCCAGTTGGAGTTGGGGGACCAGGCCCCCACCCACTGAACTCAGTCCACACCAGACAACCACTCTCCTGCCTGCAGGCACTGTCAGAGCTGGGGGTTCTGTGCCCCCTCCTGCCAGACATAGCCCTAATAGAGGGTCAACACCACCATTGGCCAGACAAAGTCATAACCAGGAGACTGCTCCTTCTACCACCTAGTGTCCCTTGGTTCTCTAGTAGTCACAGATTCTGTCCTGATGTTCAGTGGTCCACTCTATGCCCAGATCTTTCAGGAAAAGACCAAACACACTGCACTCTATAGGGGTCATAACTTCAGACCGCCACGTGAGAGGGGAAGCATGGACTGGGAGTTTGGATTTGTGGGGGAAAATATTTGTTCAATTTTATGCCTGGCAGGATGGTGTCTAGGTTCACAAGTGGGACCTCTCTGGAGAAAGAGACCCAGTGTTCAGCAGCTCTCTCCAGTGAGGTAAAATGAGAGGTCTTTTGTTCCCTGCTTGCTCACAGAAAGCCCGGAGGCAGGCCTCCCACGTGGGAGACACTGTGGCCAGCCTCCCACTTGGGGGAGAGGTCTCCCATCCCCTAGTCAATAGGCTTTGTACCTGTAATTTGTTTTCTTGAAGGCTCTTCCTTGGAGTTACAGCTTGCCAAATTTCTTTCTTGGCTTAGCTACCCACCTTTGGCTTCATAGAGTCCAATTGTGTCCAGTTTTTCTCCCTTTGGTCAGGAGCCTCTGCTGAGGGTTACTACAAGTTGTCCTATCTTCCCAGAATTCTAAGAGAATATTCTTTAAGACTTTTTTCTAAACTTCAGTCTGTTTTTATGGTATCATTAACTGGCTTTTCCTAGGCAATAGGAACTTGGCCATGATTTGTGATTTTTGTTATGAATTTGGACTGTAATACACTATTAGGGTTAGTGCAGGGAAGAGTGTGGTTTTACGTGATGGTGAAAAGATTTTAAATGACTTTAGCTTTCGTTACTTATAATAAATGGGATCTTTGAAAATTAACTAGATTTTTATATCTGCACATGAGAATGTTTTAAAATTCCAGTGTTTTGATCCAAATATCAGAGGCTAAGTTGATTGAATTCTAGAAATGTTTTCTTCCTTGAAAAGTCACAGTCTCTCCCCCACCAAAAGCTTTTAAATCTTTTTGTAAATTTTTTAAAATTTGCTTTCTACTCAAGCAACTTTACTTTTCTGAAATAACACTTTTGATTGTGATACAATTCTAATAATGGTTGATATAGAAGAGGTAAGTGACAGTTGAAGATTTTTGCAAGAGGTTTCAAAGAAAACTCTGTCCTTATAATTAATAATATTTTGTGATTTAGACTTCTTTTCCTAATTAGGGTACCTTTTATCTGAATACTCACATTTAAGGGACCCTCATAAAATAACACTAGAATTATAGGGCAGTATTTTTAATGTGTGGGTTAAAAGACTTCCATGATTTGGCATCTCATATGTTCAGACTTTTAAAAAATGATTGAGAAAAGTTGGAGATTTGGTAAAATGATTCACTAATTGTTACAGATTCAAAGGAGCTCTTGATATTTTCTCAGACAATACCTTTTTGTCTGATGTTATCATCAGTCATAGTTTATACTGTATAATTAAATGATTCAACTTCCTCATTTGATTCTCATCATTTAAGTCACCTCTGAGTATCTGACTTCTCTAACATCTGATGTAAGGGGTAGGTATGTGTGTAATGGACCATTGGAAACATTGAATAATACATGATTAAAATAGGACATTGTAAAACAAAATTTGCTATTAATTTACTATTTATTAAATAGTAATGAGAATTGCTATTCAACATAGATTAGAAATAAGACTTTTAGAGAACAATTACAGGATTCAGAAATATTCCCAAATGTTCAATAGGCAAATTTGTTTGAGAGACAGTGATTATAAACAAAAGACAGTGAAGATCTATGTAATATTCAGAGAATTGAATTGAAAGTTAACAAAAAGTCAAATAATTAGTTTCTACTAATTTCTGAGTAAAGACTTAATCCCAATGACTTTAAGTGGCTCTAAATGTCTCTTTCATATATTTTCGCAATATGAACAAAAGTACTGGAAATAATTTTGTAATGTTTCTCATGACAACCTGAGATTTATGGGATTTAGGGATTATGGGTATATGGCATAAATTTTCTTTCATTGATGATTAGTATTTTACTCTCATTTTAGTTTAGTCATATTAACTTTGTTATATTGAATAACTTCTTTGCTCTTTTATTATTAAACTTGTGGATAGATCACTATGGCATTGCAAACTATGTTTTAGGAGTCTAGGCAGATGAATTTGGGGTGTCAACGGCTCTGTTATAAAATATTTCATTGGTTGGGCTTGGCACCCATCGCACAGTGGTTATGGCACCAGTCACATACATGAGGCTGGCAGGTTTAAACCCAGCCAGCTAAACAATGACAACCACAAGAAAAAATAGCTGGGTGTTGTGGCAGGCACCTGTAGTCCCAGCTACTTGGGATGCTGAGGCAAGAGAATCACTTAAGCCCAAGAGTTTGAGGTTGCTGTGAGTTGTGACGCCATGGCACTGTACTGAGGGTGACATAGGAGAACTCTGTCTCAAAAAAAAAAAAAAAATTTTTTTTTCCCATTGGCTGTTAGAGAAAAGACATTTGCCTGTACACCCTAATTTTGCTTTTTTCTGTGTACCTTCTATCCAAACATTTCTAATTTACTTGTCTTGCTTCTACCTGCTTTCATAGTAACATTGAATTTTTACTTTTCCCATACTAATACATAAAAAAAAATCTGTGTAGCCAGGCGTGGTGGCTCACACCTGTAATCCCAGCACTGTGGGAAGCTGAGGAGGGAGAATTGCTTGAGCTCAGGAGTTCGTGACTCGCCTGAGCGACAGTGAGACCCTGACTCATGAAAAAAAATGGAAAAACCCAGCGGGGCGCTGCTTGCAGCGCCTGTAATCCCAGTGGCTTCCGGAGGCTGAGGCAGTGAGGTTGTGGTGAGCTACTACGCCCACTGCACTCTGTTCAGGGGCATAAGGTGGGACCCTGTCTCAACAACAACAACAACAAAAAAAAGTAAAGAAATAAAAAATAAGCAACGAAATAAAATTTTTAAAAAAGCCAAAAAGAAAAAAAAATCTGTGTAGCCATCCATGTCATTATCACTTACTATAAATATTGTCATAACTAATTTAAATGTAGTTCCGCATTGTCAGTTTAAAATGAGATAATTGAGACTTAGATTAAGATTTAAAAAAAAAAAAACGAATATTTTTACAGTGACCCAACTATAATCCAGACACTATCTTTTCACATTTCAGTTCTTTGAAATATGATTTGTTGTCCTCATTATACAGAGGCTCAGGGGTCAAAGTTACTTGCCCAAGTCTATAAGGCCAGTCATGGTGGGGGTAGGATAAAATTAGGTTTGTTGAGCAGTCCATGGATGGTCTTTTCCACTCCTGTCAACAAACATTATGAACTAGGCTAGGATGGAATTTGGGCTTTTGTGTTTTCCTTTTGTGTGGCATTTGGTGTTTGTGAGAATTAATAGCTTGCTTTTCTGAGTTTCTTAAATGAAATTCAGAAAAATGAAACTAAGTATACTGGTGGTGATGGTAGGAAAAATTGGAGATTTCACATACCATATTATAGTTTTGTTTAGGTGAGGAAACTGTGAGCTTAAAATATGTTTGCAAATCTGTGCCTCCCTTTGCCTTGCTTATATTTATTTGTGAACTCTATTTCTTTTATCCAAGCACTTCATTAAATTAAACTATTGATCACTGCCTTTTTGAATCAAGACAGTTTCTCTTAGCCTCTTGAGATCTGAGCAATGGCTGTTCTGAATACGATGACCTAGAGGGAATCAAATAGCCTAAGAGTAGCTTTTCAGATTGTTTTTCAAAGATAATTCTTCTCTAGAATTCCTAAGTGATACATGTTTCCCTTTTCAGCATATAATTATCTAGGTTTTAACATCTGTACTTTTGATATCATCATATTCATTACAAGTTTTTTTTTGTAGGAGCCAGAGCTGACCTTGCCAGATATTTAGACAAAGGCATTTTTTTCTCTACCTACTAGTCCTCCCCCTTCCTCGCCCTTCTCTTACATGTCTTTACCTCCTTCATATGCCCCCTCTGTCTTCCTCTCTTCTTCCCTTTCCCATTTTGTCTCAGTGTGTAGGAAGGTACAAATTCAGAATGATGGTAGAAGTAAGTATATGATTTTCCATAAAGTTACTATTCAGTGATAGGACTATGAAACATGTCTAGTTTCTGAGATAACTAGTTCAAATTGCTTGAGAGTCCAACAGATCTGGTTTAAAATCCTGGTTTTTATAATAAAAGTAGTATCTGTTTTCCCCCTCCTTACTGGGGTGGGTAATGATACAGTGAATATATTAATGAATATAAAGCAGAAGGGAAAAGTACTGTTCTGTTTCATACTTCTCAGAAGTAATCACTAGTTATTGTTTTCACGTATCTTTCTAAAGATATGTGAATAATTACTATATATAATATATATAGTTATGTATATATATAAAATATAACTATTAGCTATGTTAATTTCAAATTTATAACACGTTCATTTTCCTATTATAACAGTCTTCAGTTAGTGAGAAAACACTTGAAGAATATTCATTTAATTCCATCTTAATCTATTTGATATTACTAAATTCTAGTATCTCAGTTTTTTATTTCTTTTTTTTTCTTTTATTTATCATTTTAAATTTCAAAATACTACAGGGGTACACATGTTTTGGTTACATAATTTGCTTTTTTCTGTTTCAGGTCAAAGTTATAAGTGTGTGCCCTTCGCTCACAATGTGTGCGTTGTACCTGTTAGGAGTGACTTAATCCTCCCCTCCCCCTACCTATTAGATTCCCATTGGGTTATAATTCCATATGTGTATGTAAGTGTTGCTCAATTAGTCCCAATTTAGTATTGAGTACATGTGGTGTTTGTTTTTCCATTCTTGTCATACTTCACTTAGAAGAATGGTCTCCAGTTCCATCCAGGTTTTTACAAAAGATAATATTTCACCATTTTATTTATGGCTGAGTAGTACTCAATGGTATACATATAACATACTTTATTAATGCACTCTCATACTGATGAACACTTGGGATGTTTCCACATCTTTGTGATTATGAATTGTGCTGCTATAAACATTCGAGTGCAAGTGTCTTTTTATAAAATGTCTTTTTTTTTTGCGGGGGAGGGGATAAATTCCTTGTAGTGGGGTTGCTGGATCAAATGGTAGGTCTACTTTTAGTTCTTTGAGATATCTACATATGACTTTCCAAAGAGGTTATACTAGCTTGCAGTCCCACCAAGAGTGTGTAAGTGTTCCTTTCTCCCCACATCCATGTCAGCACTTGGTGTTTTGAGGCTTTTTGGTAAGTGCCATTCTCACTGGAGTTAAGTAATGATCTCATTGTAGTTTTGATTTGCATTTCCCTGAAGATTAAAGTGGTTGAGTGTTTTTTCATGTGTTTGTTGGCCATTAGTCCATCATTTTTGAAATGTTTCTGTTGCTGTCTTTTGCCTAATTTTTAATGGGGTTGTTTGATTTCTCCTTGCTGATTTGCTTGAATTCTTTGTAGATTCTGGTTATCAGCTCTTTATCAGGTACGTGTATATAGCATGCAATTATTTTCTTTCATTCTGTAGGTTGTCTATTTACTCTGTTGTTTGTGTCGTTGGCTGTGTATTTTTTTTCTTTCTAATCTTACTCTCACTGTATTCAGGATATGGCTCCCCAGTTATTTTTGGGGGGTTTTCAATCAATCTTGACCTCTTTGTTGGCTCAAAGTTTATTTATAAAGATAAGAGAAAGGAAAACTAAGTTACATAAAACATATTAGAGGTGAAGAAGACAGAAAATGATATTTGTATTTATGGCTTTAATCTTCTGTAGGAAGTAATTGGCTAAACATTCTTCCAGGAATGGTTTTGTTCACAGTATTTAGGAATTAAAGCTCATGCAAAGAAGATTTAGAGTTCTCCTTGTTGTCATCATGAGGAAGGAGTATTGTAAGAGATTGGTATAAGATTCCCAGACCTGTTATTAAAAACACAGGATAACTTTGTAAAGCGCAGAGTGCTGGGAATAGACTATAGGTCAGTTCTGGTTGGGCAGGAGCACACTACAGGCTTACAGTATTCAGGGCATCTCTGACAGCAATAAGAGGATTGATAAAATTGCTTACCATAGCTGGGCATCAGAGAATGAACTTCTTACTCTTAACATGGACAAAACTATTGGTTACAAAATATAGTAACCAATTATTACGTAGAGAAGAAGGGAAAAGACAGGAGGTAGCTAAAATTTAAAAGTAGCCAAAATATTAACATAGTATTTTTTCTAAGTTGTAGGCATTATCTGACTAAAATTCTTGTCCTATGTTACTACTGAGCTTCTTTTGATGTTTTGTATGGCATTTAAAAAACAATGTAGTTATTTTCTTTTTAATTATTCACAGACAGCTGTAATGATCTTGGCCTTGTGATTTGATTTTATCTAGAAATACCAAAAAAAAAAAAAAAAAAAAAAAAAAAGCTATCTAGTTTATGTGTTAATCAAGTCTGCCAAGTATAGGTGGGTCACAGGTAAAATAGAAAATTTGGGAAACATGTTATTTTTTAGTTTTGATAGTACAGCTTTGCAAACTCTTGATCTGTGAGCCTAAGTCCTTGAGAAAATGGTTCTTCTCTATCCCAGTCTGAGTATCACTTTTCTTGCTCTGTGATGGTAGACAATAGATGTATGCTTCAGGGTTCAGCTTCACTGTAGCCACGTGTGTTCTGATTTGCTGTCTTGCCAGTTTTCAGGTGGGAATTAAGTGAGACTTAAGACCAGAAGAGGTCTTTAGAATTCCTTCACTATGCTTTCTAGGGTCTTGCTACCAAACTGATTTCATGAGGCCTCTGATGTACTGCACACATATCCCAATAAACAAACAATTTTAGAGATAATTTGGTCTGAATTTATATATCAGAGTAATTTGTTGAAGTTATATGCATCACTAAGCAGAACCTTGAACATCTTCTGAAGCACCTGCATTTAGTTTAACAGCATCCTCATAGTTTTCTTGAAGAAAGTTGTCTGTTTGCTGATGTGACTAAAATGTTCATCCTGGTAGTATGTTCGAAACAAAACAATTCTCCTGCTGCAAAGGAGAATTGATTGTTTGATTGGATTCAGAATTCAGGAGGATAAGGGGCAACTGGTTGCTACAGGTCAGCTCTAGCATTAGGACTAACCAGGTGGTTGTTGCTTACCTAGGGCTTGTCCTTCCTGCTTAATAGAGGCTGATGGAAATTTTAGTTACATGTGTTACCGAGCTGTTCAATCTAAGTAGCATGGCAATCTTCAGGGTATATTATACCATAACATGATTTTTAAAATAAGAAAGGAATCACAAAAAAGAGTTGCAAAACAGAACAGGATTAACAGGACCAGAGAAATTAGTATGAATAAGATAGTGGACAAGGGAGAATAACAGAAATGAAGGACTCTTATGGGGTCACTTAATAAATTCTGTTATTCTGCCTCCTTCATGACTACTCTTAAATCATTCTGGTGATCTTGATTTGCCATTTTTTGAAAGTGAGATTAAAAAATAATGTCCAGATAAAGGACTTTTGGGTAGGTTATGTCACGAGTCAGAAAGTACTCTTTTCTGAATTTCCTTATAATACTTTTGCCTATCTCTGGCCATTGTCTGTTTAGTCTGAATATAATTATCTGAAATATTTTTAATTTCTTAGAATTCTAATTTATAATTAATGCAAATGATGAAAATCACCAGTCATGATTATATATTGTTGACCCATTTCTGTGTTTTTTGGATATAGGAAATTAAGTGGAAACTGGAGCAAATAGGCACTAATAGCAAAGAACTTTGGTTGGAACAATGAATAATGATTTGTTTATCCTGCCCTGATGAAAGTATAGTTCAGAGAACTTTTTAGTGTCTAAGAATAGTAGCTTTAAGGAATTCTGCTTAATTCTTTCCCTGTGTCTCTTCAGTTATTTCATAATTTTATTTTCCAACTTAAACTTTAAGTGATGATTGTGATCTGCATATTTATGAATTTTTAATTGTATAGAATATTAGTATTTTTCTTAAAAAAAAAAACACCTCTATAAAGGCTTTATCACTAGGGAGGTTTTTCCTCAAATGTAGCAGAGCTATAGCAATTGGGTTTATTTAAAATAGAAGATTCCCTAGGGCAGTGCTTTTCACGAATCAGAACATCAAGAGAGTTTTTTTTTTTTTAATTAAATCATAGCTGTGTACATTAATGTGATCATGGGGCACGATATACTAGTTTCATAGACTGTTTGACACTTTTTCATTACTCTGGTTAACATAGCCTTCCTGGCATTTTCTTAGTTATTGAGAGATTTTTAAACACAGATTTTGGGGGGGCTCCACTTCCATATTTCTGATTCACTAACTCTGAGGCTTGAATGTTTGCTTTTCTTTTTCTTTCTTTTGTTCTTTTCTTTTTTGAGACAGGGTCTCACTCTGTTGTCCAGTCTGAAGAGTAGTGGCATCATCATAGTTTAGTGCAGCCTCTAGCTCTTGGGCTCAAGCCATACGCCTGCTTCACCTCCTGAGTAGCTAGGTTTACAGGCATGCATCAATATAACTGGCTAATTTTTTTTTTTTTTATATATATATATATATTTGTGGAGACAGAGTATGATTATTGCCCAGGCTGGTCTCAAAACTTCTGAGTTCAAGTGATCAAGTGATCCTCCTGCCTCAGCCTCCCAAAGTGGTAGGATTCCAGGCATGAGTCACTAGGCCAGAGCTTATATTTTTAAGAAATTCCAAGGTGATAATAATACTGCTAGTCCTGAAAGCGTACTTTTAAAAACCATTACAATACAATGTCAATTCTTAACGTCTGAGGCAGCTAAATCTAATTTGTGCTAAATGAACACTGAGTTGCATCTAGTTCAGGCAGACTTGTACCTATTAAATAAGTATTAATAGGTGTACGTATTAAACAGGTACTATTGTTGTACCTGTTAAACATTTATTGTTTAACATAGTATTTTTTTTTTTTTTCATAGATTGGAGCATATGATCAACAAATATGGGAAAAATCTGTTGAACAAAGAGAAATTAAGGTAACAAGATTATTTCATTTTGTTTATCCTGAAACATACTTCTTTGAATTGGTTATTAATCACATTTTATGTAATATTTTTTCATATACTTTTAAGGTATAAAGTAATAGTCATCTAACTTTTAAATAAGGATATAAGCTCTTTTACAATGGCATAGTTGTGTATCTTCTGGTTTTGTTTTATTTGCTTTTCACCATCTTTCTGTTCTTTTACATTTCATTTCTAATTATTATTTTTTGTCAGCTTTTTTCCCCTTTCACGTGTCACCTTATACTTCTAGTTTGCTTTTCTTCCTTTTTGATGCTGTCATTGCTCTATACAGTTTATTAAATTGGTAAGTGTTTCAGGATTTTTCCCACTTGAGTGATCCTGTGGAAATGCTGCTCTGCTTAATGGAGACCTGCTTTTTGGTGCTACTAACTGAATGAGTTGGACTCAAAAAGAGTCGCTGAAAAGTTGGTCAGTTAAAAAAAGAATTTAGAAGAGTAAAGCATTAATTAAAATGTTTGTGCAGTAGGCTTTCTCTTCCTGATTGTGTAATCACCTCTCTCATGCTGACAAGATACTCTCATAGGCTAACTTGCTAGCATGAAAATTGTTTTTAAACTAAATTCTTTATTTCTCAGCACTCTTTTTTAGTAATAAGATTTATATTTTTTATTTGCATAGATACTAATCAATGTGTTCCTGCACGAGCTAAGATTAATTTGGGCCCAGAGAATGTTACTTTAGTTACTTGCCATTTCCTATCAGATTTACATTAGATCGAAAACCAACATCTATACTTAAATAAAAATATGTTCAGAAATATCTGTTACTTAGTCATCTGCAAAAAAGAGCAAGATTCATTGCCATTAATCAATTTTATCTTTAAACTATTTTTATGAGGAATTAATACATTTAATAAAATTGTGATATGCCTTTAAAATAGGATTAAGTTATGAAGACAGAAAAATGAAATAGATTATAGTTGTATAGGTGAGAGACATAATTACAAATGAGTTAAATTCAGGTAAGAGAGGCATGTGCAGGGGAGACAGCCCTGGGGGGGTTAGGAAAGACTTTGTAGAGGAAGTGGTTCGTGAACTAAGTTTGACAGACATTTGGAAGAAGAATGAGGAAGACCTTCTAGACAGATGGACAGCATATAAAAATATGCATAAAGGAAAGAAGGAGCGTGACTGAGTCTGGAATCCTCAGGGAGTTTGATTTGGTAATAGGTTGGATGAAGGAGGGAGAGTAAGGTGGTTTGGAGTAAAACTAGAAAGGAAAATGGAAGTCAGATTATGAAGTGGTTTGAATGCCTTATCCAAGAGTTTAGACATAATCTAGAAAACAATGGGGGAGACATTGAAAGATTTTAAGCAGAAAATTAAATTTATATTTTAACTAATTCACTAAGGCAGCACTAGGTAGGATGCTGGAGGAGGAGCAGATTTAAAATTCTGTTTTAGAAATAACCATTTGGTACTTGAGAGGGATTTACACTCAATTTATAAAGTGTATATGTATGTAGGTATGTGTTATATACATATATTAATATATACATTAAATAGGTATAGTCATAAGGATGAATAGATTTCCTTCGAAGGATAAAAGAAAAGAGAAACACCAATACTTAACGGATAGGCAAAAATAGAGATGCAAGTAAAGAATGAAAGAAGTAGGAGATTTA
Organism: Loris lydekkerianus; assembly: GCA_963574355.1. NCBI lineage: Eukaryota > Metazoa > Chordata > Mammalia > Primates > Lorisidae > Loris > Loris lydekkerianus. Next base: position 20,535 of record CAUYPK010154638.1, on the reverse strand, counting down.
TGAGAAAATAGTATGAAGATGGAATGAAGAAGAGTTGGGATAGCCAACTATCCCGAAGAGCAGCAGAGAGGTTTGGTAAAAGTCCATGAAGTCTTTTATTCTCTTTGACAATTAGAAAACTTATAACTCTTGCTGGGCGTTGTGGTGGGTGGGTGCCTATAGTCCCAGCTAATTGGGAGGCTGAGGCGAGAGCATCACTTAAGCCCAAGAGTTTGAGGTTGCTGTGAGCTATGACTTCACAGCACTCTAATGAGGGTGATATAATGAGACGCTGTCTCAAAAAAAAAAAAAAAGAAAGAAATTTTGTAACTCTTTGGACAGAAAACATTAAGTACCTTGAGAAGTTATGTAATCAGTTGATACATTTGGAAGTTTCTGAAATTTAAAGACCTCAAAAAATATATACAAAAATAATTTTTTAGGCTTTGGGAGCCATTTATTACAAACTACTACATAGGTAATTTCTTCTTTTCTAAAAGAACTATTTTAATGCCTAAATAGAAGTTAGAGTAAGGAAGGATTATATATCATTTGCTAATTGGTGCCCCTTAACAGGATCATATTAGCAAAAGGTGGGACCTGTAACTTTATTCTGAAATATATTTCCCTTTAAAGATAATACTTTGTAATAGTAATTAAAGAATTAAAAACAGGGGCAGCACCTGTGGCTCAGTAGGTAGGGCGCTGGCCCCATATACCAAGGGTGGTGGGTTAGAACCCAGTCCCGGCCAAACTGCAATTAAAAAAAAAAAAAAATACCCTGGCGTTCTGGTGGGTGCCTGTAGTCCCAGCTACTCGGGAGGCTGAGGCAAGAGAATTGCCTAAGCCCAAGAGCTGGAGGTTGCTGTGAGCTGTGACTCCTTAGCACTCTACCTAGGGCGATAAAATGAGACTGTCTCTAAAAAAAAAAAAGAATTAAAAACAGTATAAAACTTTTTGTTATGAATGAAGAGGGTCAGTTTGTTGACAAGCTTGAAAGCATGTTTTATTCTTGCTAAGTAGTCTAATGGAGGCAAACTAAGGTAGTCTAATGGAGGCAAACTAAGGTGAAATAATTGTGTATTTATTCTAAGGAGGGTAAAGAGGAACATACGTGTGGTGTATTAATGTTAATATTTGATTAAAAAAAAAAACAACCCAAAATATTCTACCTGTCATTTAGGGAACATTGTGCCAAATGTTTCCTAAACTCCCATGTATTGATCAGTTCTCTCATTGGTTGTCAAAATGATGAGCAAGTAGTAAATTACCCAAAGAAAGGATGAAAACATATTTCTTGGAAATTTTTATTTTACATCCATAGTTGATATTGCTAAAGTGTAGAATCTTTTGTAAGTTGCAAATTATTTTTTCTTAAACATTTTAGAAATTACAGCTAAAAACTTTGTTTCATTTTCTGATCACCTTTACCAAGATTTAAAGATAAATGTGGACGTTTTCTCTGTTTTTTACTTACTGGACTTTTAAAGCTCTGCAAAAAAGCTTATAAAGAAATTATGGAGAAAAAATGGATTAGAGGAATTAAATAGGATTTCTACAAAGTAAAACTAATGTTTATGTGCTTTGAGAGAGTCTAAGTGCATAATAGTTTCATGCATAGAAAATAGGATCACTGAACAGAAGTACTTTCTGAACTTCAACAGCCCTTTTCATTGTTTGGCTTAGCATTTATTTATGTACTTAGTTGTTTTTTTTTAATGCAGAACTTTATACTGCATTTGAGTTATTTCACGATAGGAATATACTACATTAAACTGAAAGTTTCAATGTATATTCAGTAAAGAAAATACTTTGATTCTTGGGGATTAATTTCATTTGTACTACTTGTTTTCACTTTCTAATTTGTGCATAAATCCATGGTTTCTCATGCTTTTTTTTTTTTTTTAACTTAGTTTTCATTTTGTATTTGTTCAATTTTTTGAAGGTCCATGATAATAGTAAATGCTGTGCTACTTTATGTGAATGTAATTTATCTCTAACCAATTTAAAATTTTCCAACTTAGAAATCAATTAAAATTAGATTTTATGAAAGCTGATATCTTGATACCATTATCTTTTATTTTTGCAAATAAAATCATTAATATTAGATTGATCAGTGAAATTTTTGTTTTGTTTTTTTTTAGACTCTTTAAATACTCTGATAGGCTACCTTGAAGAGAAAAGAAAATGTTAATGAAACTGGCAATTATGCTGTTGCTATACAGTATAGCTCAAACTAAATGTTTTAGTAGAATATAAAGTAGGAAATGAACCACATGTAAAGAAAGTCAAGTAGAATGAGCATGTTGAAAAACAATAGTTGCATAAATCAAGGCAATGTGCTATTTCTCTTATATAAGGACTGCTGTTCTTAAAAGAATCCTAATAAAAACTTTAGGTATACAGCAGTAAATTAACCTTCAGATTAGAAAACATTGCCAAGAATGTTATTTTTAAGTTGTTAGAGAAACAGAAAAGACCTAAGTTAAAACACTACTATTTTCAAATTTTTGACTCTAATAAAGGTAAAATCCCATAAATAAACTTTATACCAAAGCAAAATAGTGCTTTATTAACTAAATTTTGTTTAAATGTATGTTTTTATTAGAATTGCCTTTCCAGGCTGGGCACAGTGGCTTACACCTATAATCCTAGCACTTTGGGAGGCTGAGGAGGGAGGATCACTTGAGGCCAGGAACTCAAGACCAGCCTGAGCAAGAGTGAGAGACCCCCACCTCTACAAAAATGGCAAAATTAGCTGGGTTTGATGGTACATGCCTATAGACTTAGGTACTCAGGAGGCTGAGGCAAGAGGATCACTTGAGCCCAGTAATTGAGATTAGAAGGAGCTATGATGATGTTGCTGCACTCTTGCTTGGGCAACAGAGTGAGACTCTGTCTCCAATTAAAAAGAAGTCTTTCCAAATTTGTAAAATCTTGGGAATGACTTATAATCTATTAGGCACTCTATAGTGACATTAAAATGGGAAATGAAGTACAGATACAGTTGATTCTCATTGTTTATGGTAGTTGTGTTCTATGAAGTCACCCTGAACACTGAATTAGCAAATACTGAACCATTTCTGCTAGGGGAAATATAGAGTTAGGTACCTGTGAGCCTTTGGTCCAGTACTTTTACCAGCATAACTTCGTTTTATTTGTGTTTCTGTTTGAAAATATCTATTTAATATATAATGCTGATTCATTAACAATGAACTCAGGGCCAGTAGCACTATAGATTGTCTCTGAAAAGAGGTTATTTAACACATTTTCTCCAAAACGCACACCAGTCTTGTAGTTAGGAGCACTAGACATCACTTGAGCACTACTATACTTTAGGGCCACCTTAAACCACAAAATTGTCAACTAATGTGAAAAACATGACACTGAATAAACTGTGAAAAGTATACTTGTTTACAGTAAGGAGAGCCAAAACATAAGGTACAAGCCTTGTTGGACTTTAGCTCTGGGAAGGTACATGTTGGGTGGTTAAACTTTTTTTTTTTTTTTTTTGCCACTCTGCACATGTCTGTAAATGAGAGCAAAAGCACTGTGATATTGATTTTGGGTTACAACTAAATTTTAGCAAGTAGACAAATTTGCAGATACTAATCTGAAAATATAAGGACTGATTATATATAAAATTATCGTTGCTGTAATGTATCTTCAGCCTTGATCCTTTCTTTTTCCTTCATTTTTGGCTTTGTATCTCTGGGTAGTTTGCAACTTCAGATGGACAGACTATCTGAAGGAGTTCAAAGTTTATGTCTTGGCTGCAGAGTATACTTTTGGTTTAAACATCTCAGTTATTCTGACCTCAAATACTATCCCTCTTTGTTTTAGATGAAAATAGTACTTAGTCAGATTTTTATTTGAGGGGGTTATTACCTTGATTGGGGTCAAAAAAAAGGATTTGTTGCATAATAATTTGCTTATTTTTTTATTTGGAGACAGTGTCACTCTGTTGTCCAAGCTGCAATGGTGTCATCATAGCTCACTGTAGCCTCAAACTCCTGGGCTCAAGCAACCCTCCTGCCTCTGACTAGCTGGGACTTACTAGCATGCACCACCACAGCCCTATTTTTTGTAGAAACAGGGTCTCACTGTGTTGGCCTGGCTGGACCCAAAATCAAGTAGTCATTTTACTTCAGCCTGTTAGAGTGTAAAGATTATAGGCATGAGCCACTGTGCCAGGCCTATTTGTTTAATTTAGTGAATAATAAGCAAATTGTCTAAATGCTTGTGTCATCATCTCTCAGCATTTGGCTCTGAAGGAGTTTGGCTTAAGCTCTTCTAATTCTTAATATCCTAATCTTAAGTAACAAAGTAACTCATTTTTTCATATTTTTCACCCCTGATTTTGATCTCCACCTCCTACTCCTACTCTGTACGCGGATGGTGGAAACTGAGTCACTGTTTAATAATTTCAAATTTAAACAAATTCAGTTTACAATAACTGCCTCTTCCTTCCCCTTGTCCTTGTTAAGGTATCTGAGTTCTCAGGCAATGAGGTGGCATTGTGTTCTGATCATTGGTTGGCATGTGAACATCGTGGCAACCCTGAGATGTGCATTATCCCCTCTGGCTCTAAGCTGATTGGTACCTGCTGAGAAGTCTGCATTCCGGTCTAGTCCTCAGCTCTGTGATCCACTGCTTTCTGAGTAATAGCCCCAGCATCACAGTCTGAGGGCCCTTGGGGGCCACTACTCCCTGAGCCAGACTTTACACTATTCTAATGCCAATCTGGGGCCAGTGTGGTCCTCTGGACCATTTCAGGCTGTATACTTGAGTTTGCTTGTAATGATAATTTTTGTACTAGAATGTTGCTGTTAGTAATAAACAGGTCTCGCATGTTACACATATCCCTAAATATATCCTCTAGGAAAGTAATAAAATTTATTACAATATATAATTATGTTCCATTTGTAACAAATGTATAACATAATACCTTATTATGTTTATTATAACTTTATTTTAAATTGAAGTCTTTAGGAGTTGATTATTTTCTGCTATTCCAGATTTTTAAAAAATATATATCTATATATAATACTCCTCTTATATATCATAGGGGTTAAGGAATAAACCAAAGAAAACAGCCCATGTGAAACCAGACCTCATAGATGTTGATCTTGTAAGAGGTGAGTCTTGGATAAATAAATGCTTAATACAAGTAGACATTGACTTTGATGAAACAGATTTCAAAATAGGCTAGATACACAATATTTTCAGCAATAAAAGCATCATGATTCTGAATGAATGGCAGAATGATGTTAAAAGAGAGAATGGAAGCATTTAAAATACTACTGACTAGTCTTTCCTCACACTGAAGATCATTCCAAGAAGTAAGTGTGAAAGTTCATGTTTGCTTAGGAAACTGTAGTACTACTTTATAAAAATTAAAGTGGTAATTTGTAATTCTAAGCTGTAACTGACATTTGAATATCATTCTATATTTATAAGATATGTAGGGGAAATTCTGCTATTAATTTCAATTAATAGTATTTTTTAGGCCAGGCGTGGTGGCTCACACCTGTAATCTTAGCACTCTGGGAGGCTGAGACAGGTGGATTGCCTAAGCTCAGGAGTTAGAGACCAGCCTGAGCAAGAGCAAGACCCCGACTCTAAAAAATAGCCAGGCGTTGTGGTGGGCGCCCGTAGTCCCAGCTACTTGGGAAGCTGATACAAGAGAATCACTTAAGCCCAAGAGTTTGAGGTGCTGTGAGCTGTGCATTCCACGCACTCTACCGAGGGTGACTTCATAATAGTCTGTCTCAAAAAAAAAAAAAAAAGAAAAGAAAAAGAAATAAATAAATAAAATAGTATTTTTCAAAGTACCTGAGTTAATATGCATATGATAGCATGAAGAATGTTTTTTAAAGTGTCTATTACTTAAACTTGGGCATTTCTCACAGGTTAGTATAGAATAAAATTATATATGGTAGTGTTTTTCCAAACATTGAAATTTTTTATCTGAGGAAATTAAAGAATAATACATAAATGTGCCGTGAATTGAAATCTTTAGAAGTTCATTATTTTCTGATATGTATATATATATGTCATTTTTTTTTTTTTTTTCTAGGGTCTGCATTTGCTAAGGCAAAGCCTGAAAGTCCTTGGACTTCTCTGACTAGAAAAGGAATTGTTCGAGTTGTATTTTTTCCCTTTTTCTTCCGGTGGTGGTTACAAGTAACATCAAAGGTCATCTTTTTCTGGCTTCTTGTACTTTATCTTCTTCAAGGTATAATTGAGTGATAGCAGTGCATTTTGGTTTCAAATTTCAGGATGTTATACTTTTTAGGGTTACTAAGGCTTTGTTTTAAACATATACTAACAACTGAGTATAAAGTGAGTATAAGTGTAAGGATATTAATAAGACACAACTGGTTTGGTATAAAAAATATTTAAGAAAACAAAGCAGTTATTTTCCAACATAATTTTATGAAAGTTTGAGTCTGTAGATAGCTAAAGAAAAATAGAAATTGGGAGGATTTTTAAAAATTAGAAAGAAAACCTTTCAAAATGTATTCCCCCACATATACATTGCACACCAGTCTTTTTTTTTTTTTTTTTTTTTCATACAAACTACACAAGTTTATTTTCCATGCCTTAGGTATGGTTTCTTTTCTCTGTACCTCTGTGATCTGAGCTATCCTCATTCTTTATTGAAATTCTTTCTATATACCATGCACTCTTCTAAGTGCTTTCTAGATTGTCATTTTATTCTCCCAATAACTCAATGAAATATAGGAACTACTATTATGCTGAACTTATAGACAGAGGACTTGAAAGACCTAAGGGACCAAAGCCACATAGTCACTGAGTATGACAGAGCCCAGTTTCAAGTCTAACCAAGGTGACCATATGTCTTAATTTGCCTGGGACTGTCCAGCTGTTCAAGTTTACTCATACTGTCCTGGTGCTGGTTTAGATGGTAAATTACATGGTCATCTTAACAGCGAAATGTAACCATCTCTTTGATAATTATTAAGAGTTTGGGGTGTTTACATAATCTGTTTTGTAAATTATATACCTTATGACCTTTTCTTTCCTCTTCTAAAGAATTTATTTTATGCCTATTATACATACATCATGTTTTAAACACTGACATGTAACTCCCTAATAAGATAAAGCAATGACAGTTTATCTTATTAGAAGTAAGATACACCATTACTTATTATCTTCACATATTATTGCACTTTATAATTTGACAAAGCATTCATGAGGCAATCTGCAGACTAGTTTTTTTTTTTTTTTTTAAAGATAGAGTCTCACTATGTCGCCCTGGGTAGAGTGCTATGGCATCATAGCTCACAGCAACCTCAAACTCTTGGGCTTAAGTGATTCTCTTGCCTCCAGCTTCCCAAGTAGCTGGGACTACAGGCGCCCCCCACAACACCCAGCTATTTTTTTTGGTTGTAGTTGTCATTGTTATTTGTCAGGCCCGGGTTGGGCTTGAACCTACCAGCTCCTGAGTATGTGGCTGGTGCCCTATCCACTTGAGCTTCGGGCACCGAGCCTACAGATTAGATTTAACAGGCACATACACCTTTAAGCAGACATGACTGTCTTAAATTGTTTATTGGATGTGAATTTATAAACACTACTGATATTAGCAGTAATGGCAGAGCTGGAGAGTACTGCGCCTTTTCTAAGCTGCATGGTGGGAACCACCAATAGTGTAGTGGAACTTAATGGCCCTTTCCAAGGCACGGCTCTTCTGGCCTGCAGATGTCAGCCCATGCATCTCCCTGTGCTTGTGGACTGGTTTGGTGATCCACTGGGTCTCAGGATTTCTTCTGATAGCTTTATAGAATGGATCAGTGAGGATAACCTCAAAAATTTTGTATATCAAATCTTCACCAACCCAGTAAGAGCCCCACGGTGACATTCAGCTCACTCCTCAGCAGTAGACGGAAGGCTTTGAGCAAACATTAGCTGGTTAACACCATGATACAAACTGGGCAATTGCAGCCACCATGGTGCACACAAATCCTATATATGACATAACTTTGCTTAGCCTTGTATCCCAGTCTGCATGCTTTATTCAGCCAGATGGGGTGGGAGCCTTGTGGAGCATAGAGAGCTGGCGGTGCTGCCAGCAGCTGACCCTCAGAAGAAAGTGCATCATGTCAGCCTACTTCTTCCTCCAGAGCTCCTGTATATACTTGTATATACCCATCTTGGCTCACCTGATGGCTGCAGCCAGAAGGAAAGGACATTAAGACATTTTACCCCTAAATACATCAATATGAATACATCACTTCCAAATATGCACATCACATAACCACATTACAACAACTGCACTTAACAAAATGACCAAAAATCTTTTAATACTCAAATTTTCCACTTGTTTCAAAACAGAATTGGGTCTCTTAGGTCCTGGATTCAGGCATGGCTGGATCTAGAGGCTCAGGTGATGTCTTTACTTTTATTTTTATGCTGTTGTCTCTGCTTTCCTTGCCAGTCTTAGGGTTTCCTTTCTCTTGGGGTAGATGAGAGGGCCCTTGGCAATATCATATTTCCTTCCTTCCTTCCTTCCTTCCTTTCTCTCTCTCTCTCTCTCTCTCTTTTTTTTTTTTAGACAGAGTATCACTCTGTCACCCTAGATAAAATGCTGTGTTGTCGTGGCTCACAGCAACCTCAAATTCTTGGGCTTGAGCCATCCATTTTGCTTCATCCTCCCGAGGAGGTGGGACTACAAGTGTGCACCCCTATGCTTGTAGTAGAGATGGGGTCTCATCTTACTCAGTGGTCTCAAACTCCTGAGCTCAAGCAACAAGCAACCTACCCGCCTTAGCCTCCCAGAGTGCCAGGATTACAGGCGTGAGCCACTGTGCTTGGCCGCGATTTTCTATTTTCATAGTCTTTATTCTTTGCACTCTAGAAGAAAGGCCTTCAAGCACCTGTATTAGTCCCTGGAAAAGATTCTCCTTAGGTTATTTGCCCATCTTTTTATTAGCTCCTATGTTTAGAGGCAGTAAGACTGGCAGACCTAGACTGTTTGTCTTTTGTGAGGTAGGAAAAATAACATTTGATAGACAAATGAAGGCAAACTCCTAAAAGGTAAACAGAGTTTATGTATAGAAAGTCTTTGCTGAACAGTCAAAAATGAGATTTTCCCTTCATGTAGTAATAGTAAGCATTGATGAGTCTCAGTGGTTTCCGTAGAAAATATACCTAAGTAAATCCATGTTATTAATTCAAAGGAGATAGACCTCTATTATTAAGAAGCTCTTAGGCTGGGTATAGCGGCTCACACTTGTAATTCCAGCACTTTGGGAGGCTGAGGTGGACGGATTGCCTGAGCTTATGAGTTTGAGACCAGTCTGAGTTAGAGTGAGACCCCCATCTCTAAAAATAGCTGGGTGTTGTGGTGGCCACCTGTAGTCCCATCTGCTCTGGAGGCTAAGGCAAGAGAATTGCTTGAGCCCAAGAGTTAGAGGTTGCTGTGAGCTATGACACCAGAACACTCCACCAGGATGACAAAGTGAGACTCTGTCTCAAAAAAAAAAAAAAAAAAAAGAAACTCTTTATAGCCTTACTATACTATATACTTATCATAAGACTTCCTTATTTGTAAAACAAAGAAGTAAATGTACTTGAAGTTGGTGGTGTTCTTTTAATTGTGATCTTACCCTTAGATTCGTAGGTACTTAATTTTCATTGCAATGTTGAGGTGTGTACTTTAGAGACCATATTGCTTATGTTATCATCATCTTCTTCTTCTTCTTCTTTAGTTGGAGACACTATGTTGCACAGTTGCCCATGCTAGAGTGCAGTGGCATGATTGTAGCTCACTGCAACCTCAAACTTTGGGGTCTAAGCAATCCTTCTGCCTTAGCTTCCCAAGCAGCTGATTTCTTTTTTCACTTTTTGTAGAGACGGTGTCTCTTTATGTTGTTCAAGCTGGTTTTGAACTCCTGACCTCAAATGATCCTCCTGCCTCATCCTTCCAAAGTGCTGGGATTATAGGCAAGAGCCACCATGCCTGGCCTATGTTGATTATCATCTTGTTCCAAGAGTTTATTGCTAAATACCATGGTTAGGCTGTGGCAAACAGTAAAATAGTTTGAAAGAGTTTGTCTGGAGTACTTTTTAAACTTATTTAAATTTAGAAAAATAATCTGGCAAGACATAATGTAAAAATAATTTTTTGAAGAAGTGACTATCAGATCTACAATTAAGTGTATTTTCTTTCTCTTTTTGTAGTTGCTGCAGTAGTGTTATTCTGTTCTGCTTCTAGCCCACATAGCATACCTCTGACAGAAGTGATTGGGCCAATATGGCTGATGCTGCTCCTGGGAACTGTGCACTGCCAGATTGTTTCAACAAGAACCCCCAAACCTCCTCTAAGTACAGGGGGTAAACGAAGAAGGTACTGTTTAAAAATGATCTTTTATAGATTTCCATAATTTGAGTCCAGGATTGTTTTTGACTGCTCTTCACTTTATAGAATAAAATATTCTCTTATAAAGTTACTCTTTCAAATAAAATACTTCAGAGTCAATTACCGAGTGATTTACGTTCTGTATTTGCCTCATGGCCATTTTGAGACCATGTTTTTAATTTTTTCCTTGTAGCTTATTTCTAGACACATCTAATACCAATATAGGCAATGTATGTTAGCTTGAGTTGTTAATAATTGTCACTACTTACAAACCTTAATGTTTCTAACGTGCTTTGACAAAAGCAAAAATGAAGGAAAAATTTCAGCTAAACTGATTGATTATTATTTGAAGTTGTTTAAGCTATTATTTGAAGTTACCCATGGATTACATTAACATAGCAAGTCTCACTGGCCTTTCAGTACAGTGGAATTCTGTTTTTTTGGGTTTTTTTGTTTGTTTGTTTTTGAGACAGTTCTATCGTAAGGGTCTTTGGGAGCAATTCCTATTTTGAATATTGTTTCCAAGAGACTATGACATTTGTACTTTTGGGGTGTTGAGATTTAAGCCCATCTCATTTTTAAAAGATAATACCTACATTAGATAAACAGCATTGCTAGTCAGTTAGACTATAATTCTATTTAGTCTAAATTTTCTTCTTTCTTTTTCTTTGGCTAAGTGGCATTCAAATAGGGAAGAAATACTTTTGCAAATATCTGTTCAATGTAATCCTTATAATCTTCTGTCCTTTGACCTGTCAGAGCAGGAAATAATACCTTAACATTTATAGAAATTGGTCTTGAATATGTACCATGGTATTTAGATTAAATACTCTCAAGTAAATCTAAATTTTGTTATATATTAAATAAAATTTCTGTGTTTATGTTTTCCAAAATTTTTATCATACTACCAAGGAAATGGTTGTTAAAATTTTAAAGTTGCTTTCAACTCTTAATCTCTTCTGATAAAGGAAATTAAGAAAAGCAGCCCATTTGGAAGTACATAGGGAAGGAGATGGTTCTAGTACCACAGATAACACACAGGAGGGAGCAGTTCAGAGCCACGGTACAAGCACATCTTACAGTGTTGGTGCTGTCTTCAGAGATCTCTGGCATGCTGCTTTCTTTTTATCAGGGTTTGTATTTATTTAAGGCTATATATAGCATAGAGATGCGCTATCCCTTTTCTGGCCCTTCATTCTCAGGTAATGCATACAAATATTAATTAGTTTAAATATGACAGCCTCATTATGGATTTTGTTTTGATAAATTATAATACTATAGATAATGGAAAAATAAAGTTTACTTGGGTTATGTGTAAAACATCTATCTGAGAATAAATATAGATACTGTCAATGTATATTTAGTTAGGATTTCTTGATTTTGATTTCTTTTGTATTTTTGTACTGTTTTACTTCTTTTAATTGATTAATTTGTTTTTATCCATATTATAGGTCAATATTAGCTTAATAATATGCTATATGAGTTGTATGAGATTTTTTCTCTAAGTCCCTGCCTCAATCATACCAAATGAAATAAAACACATAGGCATTGTTATTTAGGTAAATAAAAATGTCTGACAGTTAAGTTCATGAACTTGCCACTATGCACTCAAGTTTACAGCACCGTACAAACAACTCAGTAAGGTTCCATAACCTTGGTATATCAGTACACAGCTGTGTTGGTATCAACATGTGGCAGTGTCTTGCTCAGTGGTATTCATTATTGTTCTTGTGTGTTTTCTGTGCCATTGTGAGAATGTCAGAGCTTCGATTACAGCAACAAACTAACATTAAACTTGGCAAGAATAGAAGTGATCAGGGACACATTTGTTCAATTTTATGCGGATAATGCCGTGAAGAAAACAGCGGTGTGCAAATGGATTAAATGTTTTTCTGAGGGGAGAGAAAGCATCACTGATGAAGAGAACAGGGTGGCCAGTAAGGAGCAGAACTGATGAAAACATTGCAAAAATTTATCAAATTGTGTATCAAAATCATCAGCTGATTGTGAAAAGCATAGCAGAACAAGTAAACAATCAACAGAGAAATAATTAGGAAAATCTTGGCATGAGAAAGATGTATGCAAAATGTTCCCTAAAGAGCTCACCAGTAAACAAAAGCAAAGCAGACTTGAAGTTTGCCAAGACCTTTTGGAGAGGTAAGATGATGTTTTGGGTGGTCTTATCACAGTTAATGAAATACTGGTGTACTAATACAACTCTGAAACAAAGTATCAAAATGAACAATGGAAAGCAGCCTGTTCTCCGCAACCAGAAAAGCTCCATCAGTCCAAATCAAGAGTCAAAATGAGGTTGCTAAACTTTTGTATCGGGGGCATCATTTATTATGAATTTGTACTAACTGGACAAACTGTTGACCAAGTTTACTATTTGGAAGCACTGAAAAGGCTACATGAAAAAAATTTGAAAATGACATGAACTTTTTGCCAAGTCACCACTCTTGCATTATGACAGTGCAACAGGTCACATGGCGCTGTCTGTGAGGGAGTTTTTAGCCGATAAACAAATAACTGCATTGGAGCACCCTCTCTACTCATCTGATCTGGCCCCCAGTGACTTTTTTTTTTTACCCAAAGTTAAAGGAAATACTGAAAGGAAGACATTTTTGATGACATTTAGGACATCAAGAATAATAAGATGACACCTCAGCTCTGATGGCCATTCCAGAAGAGTTCCAAAATTGCTTTGAAGGGTGGACTACATGCTGGCATTGATGCATAGCTTCTCAAGAGAGTATTTCTCAGATGACCATAGTGATATTCAGCAGTGAGGTATGTAGCATTTTTTCTAGGATCAGTTCGTAAACTTAATTGTCAGACCTTATTATACTTCAGTATGAAATTCTACTTCTATGCACTGGGCTTTGTGTATAGTCTGTGCCATCAAACTAAGTAGGAAAATAAAAATAAACGTAACTCAATCTTATATTATTATTTTGAATATTTAATTCAAAACATTTATGTTACTAGCTTACATATACATATAATAAACCTGAACAAAGTTAAAAAGCTGTGATCCATATATTGAGTATAAGTGATGAAAGGTACTAAATTAATAAATGAAGAAAAGGGATACTGCAAATAACTATTCTGTCACTTTGGTAACTCTTCACTAATATTTGTCATATTTCATCAGATTGTGATTTGATTGTGCTCTTATGATAAAGTTTATCATGCATTATACAACTAAGCAATTATATTCTGGACATATTTTCATTGATTTTAATTTGGGGGAAAATTTTCCAAATTTTAATAGTTTACAGTATCGTGGCATTGATTAAGTTGAAACCCTGGCTATTCCAATCACCTCTTCAGAGACAATATGTTTATTATTTTTAACTTGGGTTGGATTCTGTCTGTATCTCTCTTTTTAAAAAGATGTAGTTCAGCTTTCTACCATTAGGTTGTAAACACTTAAATTGCTGCAAAGATAGTTTCTCAAACACTTCTCAAGACTTTTAGGTAAACAGTTACATATAGTGGATATATTTTGCTTTTTGGGGAATTATTTAGATGTTTTGATTGTTTACAGCTGATACTGTATTACATGTAGTAGTCAGAAACTCCTAATACTAATGGCTTGGTACCTTTGAAGTTTACTATGTTTCTGTAGTGAAATGAGATCTAGACTTCAATTTTTCTCCTTTTGGACTGCAGGGTGACCATGACCAAGCCTACTATTAAATTGGCTATCCATTACAGTGGCTAACTCACTGACTTTATTCTCTATAATCATGACAACTGTATGTATGAATATTTCTAACATTATGCTGTTTTCAACTTCTCATCTTGAGGCTGGTTTACCAGTATATGAATGAGACTGTTTTCATTTCATTTTATTTTATTTTTGTTTTTTTTGAGACAGAGTCTCACTATGTTGCCCTGGGTAGAGTGCCATGGTTCACAGCTCATAGTAACCTCAAACTCTCGGGCTTAAGCAATTCTCTTGCCTCAGCCTCCCAAGTAGCTGGGATTGCAGGTGCCCACCACAATGCTCAGCTGTTTTTTTGTTGCAGTTGTCCTTGTTGTTGAGCAGGCCTGGGCTGGGTTCAGACCCACCAGTGTATGTGGCCAGCGCCCTAACCACTGAGCTACGGGCGCTGAGACTGTTTTTAAATATTATTTACAGAAAGGTCTAAGAGAAATGTAGGTTTAGAAATCCTAAGCTGATTTCAGGAATCTTGATGATGTTGTCGTCTTTTAGGTTTTGTTAGATTACGAAGGGCTTAAACTGAATTGTCAACTGAGACTTAACAAAATTGTTTCATGGATTAAAAAGCTGGATACTTTCATTAAAGTATTTCAATTAATGTAACTGATGGGGAAATAAATGAGTAACTGCTCAAATGTCTAAGAAGCTTTGTATATGGTGTTTTGATGGTTTTTAAAAGTTAGGATAACTGCTATTTTTAAAATCTTGTATTTATCAGTTAGAAAGGTGCTATTTGTCATCTCTAAGTATATTTCATCTTGATTATTTTCCTTTACCAATTTTCAGTGAGATGAATTGGTTCTTTGTCATCTTGCAAAGGTTGCCAAAAATGTTTTAACATATTTAGGAATGAATAAATTTGATGATACTGTTAATTATTAAATAATGGGTGTTTCTAATTTTCATTGTTTTTCCTATCATTATGACTCAAATTATTCCATTTGGAGGTAGTAGGAACCTCTACTTAGAGATGACAAATAGCACCTTTCCAATGGATAAATACAAGATTTTAAAAATAGCAGTTCTGATACTATCATTTAAAAATCATCAAAACACCATACACAAAGCTTAGACATTTATGTTAAAAACTATTCTTTTTAAAACAGGGCACAGTATTTCTCATTTGAAAGTTAAGGATTATTTTTAAAAACCTTTATGAAGCTGAGAAAACAAACCCTAGGAAAATGTAAACTTAAAAAGATATGGAAATCAATCATAATTCCTAAGGAGTTAGTATTTTAATTTCAATGAATTTTTATCTTAACTAGCATAATGTTAGTTTCTATTACAAATACTAAATAGGAAGAATTACGCATTATCCTCATTATTTTTACTTATTCGATTAATTCCCTATGTGTAACCCATCTCCTGACCTTGCCAGGCTATACCTGGTATCCTGCCCTAATATTGTACTTGAATGGGCTGCCATTTTTGATTGTCGTGGAGCTGCTCCTGCTCTCCCACTCCAATGACATTCTTGCAAGTGCTATCATTGCCATCCTCTGAGGTTGCTTTTGCTTATATTTTGAGCTACTCTGTAAACTCTGAGGGTCATACTTAACCTTTAGTATTTTCCTTTACCATTGCAGCTTGATTGGCATTTGCTTCATAAGAAGCGTCAAATAGTCTGTGTCGCTTAATAACTTACTGTTCATGTCTCCTGAGAGTATTACATGCACTTTGAGGAGATAATGGGAAGAGAAACAACCTGTACGAGATTGGAAGGAGTCAGGGATACGAAAGGGAGGAAATGAGAGCTAGTTGACAAGTATAATATGGAATCAGTGCTGCTAGTACTCTTTTACCTGGTTTGACATAGTTTTCACCTTGTCCTATTAAGAATACATATCCAGGGGTCCTCAAACTGTGGCCCGTGGGCCACATGAGGCAGTGTGATTGTATTTCTTCCCGTTTTGTTTTTTTTACTTCAAAATAAGATATGTGCAGTGTGCCTAGGAATTTGTTCATAGTTGTTGTTTTTTTAACTATAGTCCGGCCCTCCAACGGTCTGAAGGACAGTGAACTGGCCCCCTGTTTAAAAAGCTTGAGGACGCCTGACCTTAGAAAAATGCTCAAAGCAGCGGTTTTTACTGACTCAAAGACCCTTTCAGTAGGCCATTATCCTTTAACCTTATAGAGTTCTGGTTCACATAGCACTTTTCCCCAAATTTTCAGCCATTTCTGCTTTGAGCTACTGGACACCAGGCCCATGTTTTCAACTGCCTACTCATATTTCTCAGCATGTCCCATCTTTCTTCCCAAAGAAGTTTCTCTTCTTGCACATTCTGTTTGATTAATGGTTCTACCAAGTTTTCCAGTCTTCTTTCACTTCATTTATCCCCCTTTCCTCATCCTTTCTCAGCCTAGTCTAATTTCCATGAGCCTTCATAAATCCCTTTTTAGCATACTCCCTTTTATTTGAGTTTCTGACATCTTTAGGATATTAAATAACTTCATTTTGCATGATGTTCAAAATGTGGATGTGGTAAAGGGAACATTAATAACTGATGTTTCTTTCACTTTCTTCCCCAAGTAGAGAAGGTTGCAAGTTTCCTTTGTGCCGTTTATTTTCTATTTTTGCCCATTCCCCTCTGTACTATAATTCATGTTCTCCCCTCTCTCTGCCACTCTTAAAATGATCTCTGTTCTATGCTCATTGTTCTTTGGTCTGTCCTTGCCTCTGAGGATTATATAGGAAGAAAAAAGTCAGTAGATTGGGCTTCCCAGTCTTTTTTCTTTTTTTCAGGTTAATATGAGGGTACAGATGATGAGGTTACGTTGTAGAGTCCAAGTTGTATCTGTGCCTCTCACCCAGGAGGTGTACTATACACCCTTACATTTTGCCAATGACGTAAGAGCACTCCAATGCTCCTCCCTCCTCCTTTCTCCCTCCCACTTAAGTTTGTGTTTTTCACTTGTGGATTTCCCAATCTTTACAACTCTGCAGTAGTGTTCTATAGAACATGTGGGAAATACGGTCTGTCTGTCTTCTTTAAGGAACCTTACAGAAGAGGGGCCTGTTGGCATAAGACTTACAAACTTTGTAGGCTTTGATGGGTATGTTAAGAAATCCTAAAGGCAGTTTCCCAAAGAGTGGGCAGTTGGAAGTAGTATGGAGATATACTACTTCATAGTCAGAATGTCTGTACTTTAGTTCAGCTATGCTTCTCACTACACTGGGTATGTGACCTTAAATGTCAGTTAGACCTCTTTGTGCTTCTGAATTATTCTTTCCAAAATAAGCATTTAGAATAGGTGAGTTCTAAGGTCCTGCCCACTTATAAAATACAGATGCCAATAGAACTGAGTAACTGTAGCAATAAAGATAATGTGGGGTGGGGTTTTTTGTGTGCATTTAAAAAAAAAAAACTTGCATCTTACAAGGGTATATGTGAAACTTAGTAAATGTAGAATGTAAATGTCTTAACACAATATCTAAGAAAATGCCAGGAAGGCTATGTTAACCAGTGTGATGAAAATGTGTCAAACGGTCTATAAAACCAGTATATGGTGCCCCATGATCTCATTAATGTACACAGCTATGATTTAATTAAAAAAAAAACAAAAAACTTGTTTTTTTGACCTAATTGAAGGCAATATACTAATTTTATTTTTCCTTTCTTATAAAACTGATACCTCTGGGGAAAATTCAAGGAAACTTATTTAAATATAATTGCTTTAAAATGTTTTATGATAGACTTAATCTGCATTGAGCACATTTTAATTATGTGTAGGACTTAACATTATAGTCTACTAACCATTTCTTTTGCATAGCCGTTCTTTCACCCACTGTTGTCTTTTAAGAGGACTCCCCCAAGCATTTGACTGTTAATTAAAAATGTCTTATTTATTATTTCCCATGTTGTATTTACATATTAAAAAAATTATTCTTGTAAATGAATATCCTCAGTTCTAGCCTGTTAGGTATTTATAAGTTACATGATTACTAATGTTTTTTTCCAGAGGTGGTTTCAGTGGGTGAAAGAGGTTACTTCTCTATTTTGTTGTTTTATTTTATTGTATTCTTCATTTTTACTTCTTCCATTATTTAGAAACTTATTTAAAGTCTTCCCTTTTTACATATTTTTTATATTACAAAAAATGTTATTCTCTATTTTGTATTAAAATGAATTTATCAGCAATATTTATGTATATACACTAATGATAAAGTGTTTGGGTAGAGTATTAAAGCTAAATTAAACCATTAATTGCAACTTAACCTGAAAATTACTACAATAGTTTTTAAAATAAAACTTCAAAATATATTATTTACCATAAGTAGGTAAAATCTTGATACTAGATTTAGCTCAAAGACGAGGTAATTTTGACCAAGAATTTTTTGATAAGTTAGAGCACGTCTCTTAGAACTGCTGTTTGTAACTCTTCAAATCTGTAAAATAAGCTTAACTAGGACATTAAATTTACATGTTTATCTGTTTAGACATTATATTTCTAAATTATGAAAATAGAGTGGCTATTACAATTCTGAGAAACTATCAGATATAATTTAATAGATTATAACTTCTATCAATAACCCATTCAGAACAAGCTAAGTCAACATATGCTTCTGCATATTTTACTTTTTAGATCGAAGAAAGCAAAGAATTCAATTGATAAATCTACAGAAACTGACAATGGCTATGTATCCCTTGATGGGAAAAAGACTGTTAAAAACAATGAAGATGAAATACAAAACCATGAACCTCAGTGTGAAACTATTCGACCAGAGGAGACAGCCTGGAACACAGGAACACTGAGGAATGTTCCCAGCAAAGTAAGTGTGACTTCTTAAATAGTTTGCTTGTGTGATTTTTTATTAGTGTATGGAAAGTGACTAACATATAGTAGTTGCCTTTAAAGCAGTGGTTGTCAACCTTCCTAATGCCTCCGAAGGCCACGACCCTTTAGTATAGTTCCTCATGTTGTGGTGACCCCCAACCATAAGATTATTTTTGTTGCTACTTCATAGCTGTAATTTTGCTACTGTTATGAATTGTAATGTAAATATCTGATATGCAGGATGTATTTTCATTGTTACAAAGGAGTCCCGACCCACAGGTTGAGAGCTGTTGCTTTAAAGTAAGTATTGTGTCCAGAATTTATTGTGCAGGCCTTTATAAGTAACACAGAGGGCACTGAAAATCAGATAAAGTATCATGATTAAACTTGATTCCCACTATAATGTGGTACCATATGAATTGATGGCTTCAATTTACCAAAATATTAAAGCATTTTATAATTTATAGTTGTTATTTGTTAAGCCTTACCTTTTCTTTCTCTGTTTCCATATGTGTAAGAAAGTGTATTAAGTGGAACATATAAATTGTTCAAAAAGCTGAACTAAGAAACCAGTTTTCTATTCATATTCTGAGAATATATTTTGTTTTTTTCCTATATTCTCTACCTATATTGTCAGCACATGTTTTGTTTTTAATCTGAAAAAAAAAAAATCTTACTAAGGAAATATTTGTTAACAATAACATTTATTTAGTTTTTCAAAATAGTAATTAAAGAGGCTCTGGTTTTAATGTAACAAAACCCAGCGTAATATCTTCTATTTCTTTGTTTCACTATTTTTTTTTAAATTAATAATTTGTTCTTTAAAATCTATTATAGTGAAAAAAACGATGGTCAAATTAAAAGATGTTAACCTCTTTTACATTTAGAAATATAATCTTGAACATTTTGTTTTGAAAAAAATAAGAAAAGAGGATTCTATAATTTTGAATAAAGTAGGTATGTTGAACAGAAATATATTTTAAGTACTAGTAACTATAGAGTTTCATGAGCCTACAGTGAAATCCTTACTCTGATTTTTAAGCACTTAACTCTCTCATAATCTAAACCTCACATCACTGTTAATCACTCAACAGCTAAGTTTTCACTCATACAGCTTTCAAACACATTTTTTTTTCCTTTTTTTATTATTTTTTTTTATTGTTAAATCATAGCTGTTCGAACACATTTTTAGGTATGTATTACATAGTAAAGTTAGGTGAAAAGCATAAGGGTATCAATAAAGATTACACTCTAGGGTCTTTTAATTTCAGAATTTCTAAAATCCAGATGTCTCTTACACATTGATGTGTATAGTATGTTGTCTGTCTGATATTTGCACATAATGCACTCCCTCTTGCTCAGCTCTTATAACTGATGGCTTTTTCAGGTACTCAGCCCAATATGAAACTAATTTATAGCTTTCATACGAAGGCTGTAACCCAATCTCAGTACAAGAATATGGGGAAGGGGACAAGGGAGGGGAAGAAGGGTGGAGGGAGGGTGATTGGTGGGTTCACACCTAGGGTGCATCTTGGAAGGGTGCAGGTGAAGTTTATTAAGTGTAGAGTATAAGGGTTTGAACACAATAATTAAGAAAATGCCATGAAGGCTATGTTAACCAGTTCGGTGAAAATATTTCAGACTGTATATGGAACCAGCA
>CAUYPK010154637.1:0-12165 GCA_963574355.1 Loris lydekkerianus | reverse complement strand
AATAAAAATTATTATCATATGAATAAATGATTATACAAAGAGTATACATTCCAAAAATATAGATAAAAGAGTATAATTGATGTATAATATGTTATTTGGGAAATTTTATGTTTGTGGTATTTGCCAATGTTTAAGAAAATTAATTAAGGTAAAATTTACATAATACAAAATCTGCATTTTTTGCCATTGATGTGACATATTAATTAACTTTTGGAGGTTAAACTAACCTTGCTTTCTCACTTAGTCACGGTGCACAATTATTTTAATATGCTGCTTAATTTGGTTTGTGAGAATTTTGTTGAGAGTTTTTACTTCTATATCCATGTGGAATATTAATCAGCAGTTCATTTTTCTTGCAGTGTCTTTTTCTGGCTTTGGTATAAAATTAATAGTAGCACTATGCCATGAATAAAAACATGTTTTTTCCGATTCTAGTTTTAAGAAGAGTTTGCAAAGGATTGGTGTCAATTCTTTTTAAATGTTTGGTGGTTTTTGATTACTAATTCAATCTTTATTTGTTATAGGTCTATTCAGGTTTTCTACTTCTTGAGACTATTTTGGCAATTTGAGTGTTTCTAGGATTTGTCAATATCATTTAGGTTATCTAATTATTACTTGTTATCATTTGATTTCTGTAATGTTTGTAGTAAGGTCCCCTCTTGCATTCTTAATTTTAGAAATTTGATTATTATCTTTTATTCTTACTCAATATAGGTAAAGTTCTGTTAATTCTATTGATATTTTGAAAGAACCAAATTTGGTTTTGTTTTTTCTCTATTCTTTAAAAATTCTCTATTTTGCATATCTACATTCTATTCTTTATTATTTTCATCCATCTGCTTGCTTTGAATTTTCTTTGCTATTCTTTTTCCAGTTTCTTAAGGTAGAAGAATAGTTATTTATTTTAAATCATCCTTTAAAATGTAGTCATTTATGGCTATAAATTTATCTCTAAGTACTGCTTTCACTATAACCTATAAGTTTTCCTTTTCATATACTTTAAAGAATTTTCTGATTTCCCTTTAATTTTTCTTTGATGCCTTGACTATTTAAGAATGTATTGTTTAATTTTCACAATTTTTTTAGTTTTCCAGGTTTTCTTTTTTTTTTTTTTATTCATTTCTAACTTATTGCTATTGGAGAAGATATTTCATATTATTTATTGAGACTAGTTTAATATTTCATATATTTTATTGAGATGTTTTATTGCCTAATATATAGTTTGTCCTGGTGAATGTTCCATAGACACTTGAAAAGAAGAGTGAATTAAGAAAGAACAAAGAGAAAGCCAAAATGTCTTTTGTGACGCAGCCCAAGAAATTAGGTCCCATCATTTCTGCAATATTCTATTGGTTACATACAAAAGCCTTAGTGTTCAATGTGGAAAGGATTATAGGAATCTGTGAATACTATGAGGTGAGAATCATTTGGGGTCATGTGAAAGCCCGATCAGTCTTCTCTGATTCCCAGTGGTTCACAACTATCACACACACAAAATACACACTCTCTCTTACAAGTTGCCCAAAATGTCATCCTATTATAATACTACCCAAAGTCCAGAATCTCATTGTCATTTAGATGATCCAGAAATGAATGGAGTTTCTATGTGTTTCTTAATAACATGTCCTTGAATACAGTTTCTCTCAAGCTAGAGAACTGTGAACTGAAAATACAAGTTGCAGGAGCCAAGAGGGAAACTAGACACAGTCTCACTCTCTGCTCTCAAGGAAAGGATCAAAGGTTGTGGGCAGAGGTTTACCTATGGCTAGACCCTCGTAGAGAGGACATTATTCATCATCAGAGAAGCAATTGGGGTACCCAAAGAGAAGGAGGGAGAGATAGAGAGGCCAGATTAGCAAGATTAGAAGCCACCTGGGAGAAGCATCAGGAAGGGTACAGAGAGAACAAGTCAGGAAGGGTAAGGGTGAATCTCTGGAGATCTGCTTTCTAAGCTGTGATGGGACTGACATAGAGTAATGGAACAAAACAGATAACTCAGAAATAAAACCATATAGCTATGACCAACTGATCTTTGACATAATAGACAACAGCAGAGAATGGAAACCATATTCAATAAATGGTTCTGGGAAAATTAGTTAGCCACATACAGAAGTATGAAACAGAACCTCTCTCTCGCCATATACAGAAATTAATTCAAGTTGGAGAAAAGACTTAAATATAGGAATGAAACCATACAAATTCTAGAAGAAAGTGTAGGAAAAACTCCTTTGGCAAAGTCTAAGCAAAGAATTTATGACTAAGATCCTAAAGGCAAATACAGCAACAACAAAAATATGTGGGAGGAACTTCACTCTTTACTCTGCACAACAAAGGAAATAATCATCAGAGTGAACAGACCACCCACAGAATAGGAGAAAATATTCACAAACTATGCATCTGACAAAGAACTAACAACCAGAATTTACAAAGTACTCCTAGAAATCAGCAAGAATAAAGCAAAAAACCCCATCACAATGTGGGAAAAAGACATGAACAGAAAGTTTTCAAAGGAAGATAGACAAATGCCCAAAAAACATATGAACAAATGCTGAACATCACTAATCATCAGGGAAATGCAAGTTAAGATACCACCTTATGCCTATTAATATGGCCATTATTTAAAAAGTGAAAAAAAAAAAAAAAGGCTGCTGGCATGGATGTAGTGAGAAAGTAACATTGGGTATCTCCCCAAAGGAAAATAAGTCATTTTATTAAAAAAACACCTGCACTCAAATATTTATCATAGCACAGTTCACAATTCTAAAGAGGTGCAATCAACCTAAGTGTCTATCAGTTCATAAGTGAATAAAGAAAATGTGGTGTATGTATATATACCATGGAGTATGATGGAGCAATAAAAAGGAATGAGATAATGTCTTTTGCAGCAACATGAATGGAACTGGAGACCATTGTTCTAGGTGAAGTATTGAGGTAACAGAAAACCAAACACTGTTCTCATAATAAGTGGGAACTAAACGATGGGTACATATGGCCATACAAAGTGATGTAAGGGATGTTGGAAACCAAGAGTGGGGAGGGATAAAAACTTACATATGGGGTAAAATGAACAATCTTTTGGTGACAAGCACATCATTGGCCTTGAGCGAAGCATAGGTATCTATGAAACAAAAACATTTGTATTCTTTTAATATTTTGAAATAAAATAAATGAATAAATAAAAACAAGTTATCTTGTCTACACACAATTGTCAGACTCCTGTAAAATCGTTGCTATAAATAGAACTGTTCAAAACAGGAGAAATGGGAAGTACATAGCCATTAAGTTCACAGTCATTAACTGAGCAATTCTGAAATTCATCAGGGTATAAGTGGTGTTTCCTCATGGTTCTTGGCTCTGCCTTCTAGGCTCTGGATTCTATTCTGTAAGTTATCCTTACTTTTTTTTTTTTTTTAATGAAAGGCAACCATATTTTTACGTTGTCATTTTTCATGAGTTCTAAAGACCTTTTTTCATTTTATCTGTCTCTGTTCCTTTTAATGCAAACTGGTGGTATTTATGCTCATACATTTTTCTTAAAAATTTTGGGACCCTGTCAGAATTTTATTGTGGCTTGTTTTACTAAAAAAGTTACCCCTACAAATCTCTTTAATATAACATCATCTTTTTTTTTTTTTTGCTGTGGAACAAGTCTCAAATTGTTTTGAAGCTCTATTGTTTTACTACTTGAGGTTTCCTGGGATCTTTCTGAAATCTTAATCCAACTAAAGGAGGGTGCACAGAAAGGGGCATCTTAGAATCCAGTCAGAGGCTGGGAGAGGAGGAGGATCTAGCCTTAGAATAAATCAGAATTACGGGATCTCAGGTTTCTACCACACATAATCTGTGAGGTTTAATTAGTCCTCAACATAGTTAGTCCTGCCGAAATAGAAAGCTTCCTCAAGTGGAATAGAGAAAAAGCCCTCCTTGTTAGCATCCTTAACTCTGCTGGATGTGATTCACCTGTCCAGGCATAGCCGAAAGTCGGTTGAAATTCTGAACATTAAATAGTGCATGTTACAATGCTGTGTTCCAGAATTTCTTTTAGTGTCTAAATTTTGCACACTTTAATATGCTTTCCTAGAAGATGTCTTATTTATTAATATCACAAGAAAATGAAAGCAAAACAAGAACTGCAGAGAAAAGAAAATGATTTGGTGTTAATCTGCATAAAAATGTATTGACTAAAACAATGGAACAAAGTATTGTGCACTTGGTCCTATGTAATAAGTAAGTTGTAATCATGCATATGGTCCCTTGCAATAAAGACACCACTCAAGACATTCCTTAGAAAACTGTTTGCTGTGTACTGTATGTTTGTGTCCACCTAAAATTCATATGTTGAGATCCTAACCTTCATTGTGATGGTTTTAGAGGTAGGGCTTTCCTTGGTAATTAGGTTATGAGGCTGGAGCACTTGTGATGGGATTAGTGCCCTTATATAAACAGACAATAAGAGTTTGCATCCCCCGCTTTGCTCTCTGCTCTTTAAGTATACAACGAGAAGACTGGAAAAGTTTTCTTTTCCTGAGAACCAGGAAAGTGCCCTCACAGACACCACATCTACCTATGCCGTGACCTTGTAATTTTCAGGTTGCAGAACTGTAAGAAATAAATGATTGTTGTTTAAGCTGCCTGTTCTATGGTATGCTATTATAGGAGACCAAACTGACTATGAATGATACTGTTTCTTCATGTTAATACATGAAGGAATTTTGTGTTTTTTTCAAGATGGCAGAAGATTTCACATAAAATTATTCACTCACCTATTTGTAGTCTCATTAATTGAAGACTAGTTATGTACATACCTCTGATGCACATGACTTTTCTAGCCAATTGTGAATTTTTTCTTTCAGAAAGAAATGAGCCTGCATTTTCATATGTTCAAAAAATGAATTGAGAATCTTTTGTACACCAGGCTTTCTGTTAGCCACTGAGTATGTATGGATGAATATATTCAGAGAACGTACAATATAGTACACAAGACAATTTCAATACCATATGATATTTGTTACTGGGTGAGGTGAGTTTTGGGGGCACAAGAAGTAATGAATATGGTGCCTGGTTCAAGTTCTCCATTCAGAAAAGTGTTAAGGGAAATTGGTCACTAGTTCACTCTGTGACCATCAGTATCACCAGAAATTCAATTCATACACATAAAGTTACTTTAAACATTATATTGAATAAACACTTGAATAACCCAGCAGGTGACTAATAGCTTTTTGCTTACTTTGGGATAAGCCCTGTGTGAGTCTCAGACATTCCTTAATTGTTTGATTATTTAACAAAAGGTTCCTGCCTCTTAAGACTTCAAAATGATATAAAGTTGTAGTAAGAATTAGTTATTCATGCTCTCAGTCATTGGTGGCTCATTTCCCCCTTGTTCCTGGGAAGAGTGGTAAGATAGGTCTGTTTCCACGGTAGCCATTAACAAAAGAGATGGTTCCTGATTTAATGGGGCCTTCATTCTAAAGCAGGCCACTATCTTCCTTAGTCTCTGTTTAAGTTATTCCAAATTGGGTCACAGTGATTTTTAGCTTAGTAGGTGATCAATAAGGGTTTGTGGAATGAATAAATGAATAAGTCCTTCACTGTGGCTCAGTTTCCAAAGCTGGTCATCTGATTCTGACATATTCCCAGAACTACAGCTGCGTATTACATTGTGTGCCACTTGGTTTAGTTTCAGTTTTGAAGGACACAAGGGCTACGTTTTTGCCAATGACTCACTCAGTGTTGAGTTGCAGAGGCTGCTAAAGTAGGTATTATCTTGAAATGATATATCTCTGTATTCCATGAAGGACAGTCCTAACCATTAGGTCACTCACTGTGAAGATGACCCTTCCATCTAAATAACTAGCCATGGGGGAAAAGCAGAAGGTCTTATCTCTTGAATGAATTACAGACTCTTTTGCACTTGTGGTTTAGCCCCTTATACTCTTTGTGTACCAGTTTACACGCAGTTTATAAGATTAGGAAGCCAACTCAAATCCTTTTAAACCTACCTAGCTCTTTAGCGATCATAGTTGATTAGTGCCTTGTTGATCCCTTTTTTGTAGCACTTCCGACAACCATATCCTTTAGCTTTTTGAAGAAATGATTCAAACATACTTCTGCTTACATCTTAAAAAATCAACTCTTAAAGGTGTATTACCTTGTCATTGTAAACCATTACAAGAGATGGAGACCATTAGTAGTACATAAAATTCAATTGCCAGTGACCAAAAAATAGATGTAATTTTATCTACTGTATTGAGAAAACAGCAGCTACAATGGCCTGGAAGGGTTTGCAATCCTCTACCTTGAAAAATCAATTGTCAATTGTCAATCCCCCTCTGTCCTAAAGCCAGGCAGTGAAGTATCTCACCAAACAAAGATTTGATTGTTACTACTGCATTTTAATAGAGAAGATTATTCTTGTCCATGGTACTCAGAAGGGAAACTATAGATTCTTGTGGAAAGCAAGTACAATTCTTATTAAAAGCAAAAACTTTGGAGACAGAATGACTGGTGCTTGAATCCTGCCTCTATGTTTGGGATAACTATAATCTCTCTGAATCCCAGTTCCTCACCTCAATGTGAAGATAAAAATAACTTATAAATAAATAGTTCATTAAGTAGCTGATGTCTTCTTCCTGATATCTGCTTTGGTGAAGGGGTAACTCAGACAACACAGATTTTTGAATACATTCTCTTTTGCTTTTCCTTAATAAGAGATGGAGAGCTAAGTATTTATGCTTTCTTGTCACAGTCTAGCCAGCAGTGATGATGTTACACAGTTCTTCCCAGTGATACACAAGTTTAAGTATGATGGGAAGGGCTTCTATTAAGAAGAAGGCATATGACCCTTGTACCATTTCCTTCTTGAAAAGCAGGTGTGATGACTGAAGTTGAAATAGGTCTGCGGCCACCAGGAAGAAGAAAAGTTGGTGGAAAAGGATGGTGAGACAAGAAGATAGAAAAGGCCTGGCCCCAACCACGTCATTAGCAGACATTTGAAGGTACTGAGCAGGAAAAAAGAATAACTTTCATTCAGAAAAAAATGGATAAGCCTTTATGAGAAATGAATTGTCTTCCATTTAACGTAACATTGCACTTGTTTCTTATAAACTAATATGGTTTTGCTATCTGAAGAATGTGCCTCTTCACTGCCTTAAGTGACTTACATTTCAGAATGATCTAGTGCTGGAAATATTAAATATTTGACAGAGTCAGTACTCAGGCCTTAGCGTTCTGACTAGGATGCCTCTGATGCTAATTGCTGCACTCAAACACTGCCCCACTGCCAGGTACTCTGCAGAAGCTTAAAGAAAATGAAAGCTGTTGATTGATGAATTGAACGGGCTCTGTCTACTTATACATTAAAAAGTCTCCTCTTTCAACATGATCTCATATTGACACTGAAATCAAAGGTTTCCATTAGCTGACTTCTTTCTCTATAGAAGTGAAAATGGAGCTACAATTCAGCTGAAATAAATTTTGTGCGGCATTGGCCTTGAAGGCACTGATGAAAGTCCCTTGGCTGGGCCTCATGGGGTGCACACTTGTGGCCTTAGAGGCGTGGCGCTGCAGAAGCACTCAGAGAAACTGACAAGTGCACATGCAGCAGGAATGAGCTTAGGCCTCCGATGGGCCTGCTTGGTTTCATATTTGTAGCCCTTTTAAGGGATCATAGCAGAGACAGCAAATTCCATATTAATCTACTTATAAGAACAGAAGAGATGCTGTTTGATATTAGCCAATAGGCTCTGGTGACTCAAAAGTGGGTCACAGACATTGCCTTTTGCCCAGATTGATGTCCAAAAACATACTGGGCATTGTGTCTGAAATGGAATTAAACTAGTCCAGGTTCAGATAGCTTACAACCTAGATTAAATGGCTTGGTAAAGGACTGTGTTCCCTGGAAACAGAATCCAGTGCTTGCTTCAGACATAAAATATGTGGAGCAGCTATTCATTTTCCCTTTAATGCTCTGGTGCTTATTTCTGATAATACAACCAAGAAAGTCCAAATGAGGCATTCATTTCTAAATCAAGATAATAGCATATGTTTCAGGTTAAAATTTTCAAATAGTATTGAAAGGAGAAAACAAAAAAATAAAATTCCCCTGATCACATAGTCTAACTCCCTCAAGGATATCACTGTTCACATTTTCTGGAGTATTTATGTTGAAATCTATGAATGACAAGCATATTGTTATTGGTCAAATCGCATCTCTGAAAAAGATATGTTGAAATACTAACCCCTAGTAACTTAGAACATAACCTTCTTTGGAAGAAGACCCTATTGTAAAGACCTTATTACAGAGATAATCAACTTAAACTGAACGCATTCGGGTGAACTCTAATTCAATATGACCTGTGTTTTTTATAAAAAGGGGTAATTTGGACATAGAGACAAATGTGACAATGAGAAGGCCACATAAACATGAAGGCAGAAATTGAGGCGATATTTCTATAAGCCAAGGAATGTCACAGATTGCCAGCAAACCACCAGAACCCAGAAAAGCGAGGCATGAGACAGTTTCTCCTCCACATCCCTCCGAAGGAACCAACACAGCAGACACTCCGATTTTGTATTTCTAGCCTCAGGGACTGTGAGACAATAAATTTCTGTTGTTTAAGTCACCCAGGTGACAGTGTTGTTACAGAAGCCCTAGAAAATGAATACAAATATAAATATTGGTGTTGAGGTACAGATACAGGCATCTACATAATATTGTCTTATTTGCCATTTCATTTCTTTGTGAATCACAAGTCATTCTGGTCCCTCCTTACATCTGTCTGGTTTTAGTGACTCAGTGTATGATTTTTTTCCAGTGTACTGACAGTTAATATGCCAATAATGCTGTTATCCTTATACAACTTTTCATCCTTATAAACATATGTATCTCTGCCTTTGACTATATGTTCACTGTTTCATAGTTTTTTTTATAAACTGCTGGATGCCCAGTAGGTGCTCAGAATTGGGTCAAGTTTATGGGGACATCGGGATGAGTATAATAAAAAGAAAATGTGTATCTGTAAAATCAGGGGCTAAGCCCTGAGGGGCAAATCCAGGGGCTGAAGCTTCTGTAGCAGCACATACATCCAGGAGATGGTAACTTTCCTGGTCCCTTGGCATCTCTCTCTGCACACACGGCACGTGTCTGGTGATCACAGCAGCTGCTGAGCTGGGGCCCTGCCTCACTCTGTGGCCACATGGGCTTGGTAGTTCAGGGCATGTGGCAGCAGAGTGGGATGCCTTGGTAGTGACTTCACCAACAAGGCTACATGGCTTTCGTCTGGAGACACTGACAGCTGCTGTGGCTTTGAAAAAGTACAGCACCAGTAGGACTCCTCAGAGCTTCTCTCTGGAAGACTCTGGCGAAGTATTGAATTGAGAAAGGTCCTCAGGCAAGTAGGAACCCGAAAGAGGCAAGAAGAAGCTTCTTATGGTGACAAAATGAGGGCTTGGGTGAGGGAGGTTAATTTCATTTGAATATTAATATGGCTGGATTTGAGGTTGTTTTGTATCCTAAACGGGTGACGAAGTAAGTGTTTACGTATCACGGCGTTTAATCCTCAGAGTATCCACTGAAGCACATCTTATTTCCTACATTTTATGGGTGAAGGAATTGAAGTGAAAATAAATTAAGTGACTTTCCCAAGGTCAAATGGCTGGCAGGTGGGTGGACCCCCATTTGGCCCATGAGCACTGTTTTTGCCATGAGCTGTAGCTTTGCTTCTCAAGACAGAAGCACAAATGTACTGGTACAGCACATGTAAGTGGCCAGTTTAACCAGCATAAGGTGTATCTACCTCTCCGGGTCATCTGATAACCAGAGGAAGATGTAGCTTGGCAAGAAAACTCTCTTTTTGCTGTGTTTGTAACAGGCTTTATTGGAGCAAAGGATGAACTAAGACATGACATGGGATTGGTGCAATGAGCTAGGAGCCGTTCCTCTATCCCTAACCTGCTTTGTAAATGCTCAAGTCAACTGTGGGTCAGGCTATCAAGATGAGTACAGGATCATCTCTTCCTGTTAGGCACCTACTGCCAGGGAATCTAGTTACCAGCCTCAACCAGAGGCTGTCTCAAAGTTACTCCAGTTGCTGCTGGCAGCAGGGAAATCACACTAGCCATAGCCACTGAATCTAGAGACTTGGACTTGGGAAAGTCCTGTAGCCAGTGACTCTTGAAGTGCCTGCCTCCCCCAAACTCCCTTTTTCAGGGAAGTTACTGCACTTCCATCCTTACCTTAGCGTTTACTGACTCCAGTGCCCACAAGGGTCTGGCAAGTAAGTAAGCAAGTGAAGCTCATTGACAGTAGGACAAGGTGGGGATGCTGGTGGACTGGAGGGTTCAGGTGCCTTTTAAGGAATCAGCCAATACTCAGTACTTACTGATTGTGGATAGTATAATATTTTCTGGCTTTCCAATTTTCCAAGGACAACTGGACATTTAGATTTTTTTTTTTTTTACATAAAATTTCTCCCCATTAAAATTTTGTAGTTTAATCTTAAATTTTAAAAACATACTGTGAGAGCTAATATGGGGGCAAAATCAACCAGACTTATCTACGGCTTGTTCTAGCCCCTGTTGCAGTAGTCACCTTCCGCAAGGTTGAATCCCACATCTGAAGCACCTTTGTGCTGCCTCCGGCTGACTGGGGAGGGAATGGTACTGGAGCGTTGGCAGCCCTCTGTAGATACTACTGGCAATGACCTGGGGAAGCCTCCTCCTCAACCAGAAAGCTTAATATGGGAGGGTGACCCTCAGTCAAGCCCTTCCTGTTGGAAAACTGGAACAGAAGGTGCAGAGAGAGTTGTGTGCATGGTAAGGTAGAATCAGAGCCGTGGATAGATTCACCAAGGAACCTTCAATGGCAGGGCACTCAAGTTGGATAACCACTGCCCCAAGCTCATGTCTGGCCACACAGCTCGAGCTTTTGCTACGAAGTAGACTACAGCTGTTGGGCTGTTTCCTATATGAACTCCATTTTCTACAAGATATGGCTTGGAGCCTACTGAGGGTTTAGGTTTTTCTTAATGTCCCATTTTATCTTTACAATAAAATCATTGACTAGGGTATGTCTGAGCTATGTCCGGGAATCTTGTAATTTCAAAAATGCTGGTCAATGCTGTAATCTACGGTCTACTACACACATTTGCTTGTAGTAAACCACCCCTCCCTTTTCACATGCAGGGGCTCTGGTGACCATGTGACCCCTCCCCTCCTGCCGATTGGATAAGAGGGATATATCTCAGCCAAGCAGAACCAATCAGATTCTACCTTGTGAGTCTGCGATCCTGTTACTTCATCCATGATGATTGCCGAAAGTAAAAGTTGATAGAAACTCAGGACTCGTGGTTCTTCTTGTGGGAGGGCTGTTTTAAGAAAAATTTAGGAACATAGCTTACAAGGCCCAACCTGAAGTGGTTTCTGCTTTCTTTTCATGTGTCACCACTCAGAAGTTTCCCTGATACTCTCTGTTTCAACCTTCCTGGCCTTCTTTTGTGTCCACATGGGGCTGTGGTCTGTGCAGCTGCAGGTCCTTGGCATGTGCTATTCTTGTTTCCTGGTGACTATCTAGTTCCTATGCAACCTTTTGATCTCAGCCCAAATGTCACTTCTTCAGAGAGGTCTAGTTTTATGTATCAGATAAGGAGCTCCCTTCCCCATTCCTCCCCATACCACGATGCTTATGGTACTACACATGTTCTGTTTCTTTATAATATAAATAAACCATGGCCTTAACTTTATATGGTGTTTCTTCCTGCAGCCTTTCCTCGTCATAAGGTGGTTAAGGGCCCAGGATCTGGGGTCAGAATCCTTAAGTTCAAATCCTGGCTGTAGTATGTACTAGACACATGCCTTTGAGCATGTTATTTAACTTCTCTAAGTCTTTATTTGGGCACCCATGAAATAAGTATAGTACTGGTACCTGTTTTCAAAGATTTCTGTGAAGCTTAAATGAAAACAGAATATAAATCAAGCAGCACAATGTCTTCCACTTAGTAAATGCTCAGTAAATGTTTCCTGATATTATTTTTTTTTTTTTTTTTTTGTAGAGACAGAGTTTCACTTTATGGCCCTCAGTAGAGTGCCATGGCATCACACAGCTCACAGCAACCTCCAACTCCTGGGCTTAAGCGATTCTCTTGCCTCAGCCTCCCGAGTAGCTGGGAC
>CAUYPK010154634.1:0-10019 GCA_963574355.1 Loris lydekkerianus | reverse complement strand
CTGGTTGCCCAGGGAGACAGGGGGTGTGGCTTCAGAATATTTAGAAGTGAGCCGTTTTCCTGTTAAAAAAAAAAAAAGAAAAAACAACAACAAAAAACCGGCTATCCACCCTTCACTGACTAGTCGCAGTTTATACTCTATCTACACCCCTCGAGAGATCAGCCAGATATCCGGACTATTGCGGGACAGGCCTCCAGATCTGAGGGTGGGGGCAAAGGAGAGTCCTCCGAGCCCGGCGCTGCTACTCCGCTGTCAGAAAGCAGCCCCCACTCTGCTTCTCTGTGACCCGTAGCTCTGCTTCTCTGGGACCTGGTGCTCTGGAGCCAACCGTTGGCTCCTCGCTTCCTCGACCCAGAGACAGCGCAGTTCAGGAACTGAGCTCCCCACAAGAGGTCCCCCAAGAATCCAGACTTTTGGGGGGCAGGCCCCCAGATCCCCAAGTGGGAGTGGGAGGGGGCATTTGGATCTTAGCGCTGGAAGCACTCACTCGGTTTTATGTAGCCCACGCTGCAGGGAAGTGCCACTGAGACACGGCTCCTCCTCCTTGCTCGCGTGCCTCCGTGCCAGCACTGTCCAACCGTAGCTCAGGGACTGTCCGTTCCCCTGGCGGAATCGCCCAAGGATCTGACCTTCTCCGGGGACAGTTCCCCAGGCCCCTGAGTGAGGGTGGGGAGGGAGTGCTGACAGGTCAGCGCTTCAATTGGGGAAGTTAGAGTTTCACTCAGTTTTACGCCTAGCCGTCTGGCTGGTTAAAGAGGGCTGGTGCACCCTGTCACAGGGAAGTGCCACCGTGGCGTGACTTCCCCTTGGCTGCGTGTTCCTCACTCTCGTGCCTCGGAGTCAGCACTGGTCAGTCGCAACTCGGGCTCTGTTCACACCCCTCCCCTCGATAAATCACCCAGTGATCCGAACTTTTGGGGGGATAGACCTCCAGACCTCCGTGTGAGTGGAGGGGAGTGTTGGACTGCTGGGAAAGATATTCAAAGTTTTATACAGTTTTTTTATGCCTGGCAGGGGAGCACCATGGTACCCTAGTAGGGGAGGTAGTACCAGTTTTTAGAAGGTCTCTCCCGTGAAGTGAAGTGGGAGGGCTTTTGATTTCTGCCCTTTTGTTCGTAGGGCTCTTAAGCCGGACTCGTGGGGGAGGGGAACTCCCGTCCACTTGGTGATGGATTTTGTACCTTTTGTTTGCCCTTGTTGTCTCAGCTCGCCTCAGTGGTGTTGATGTGCGTTCTTCAACCTTCTCTCTTGGTACAGCTCGAATCCTCTAAGTTAGTTACTAAATTTCCATCTTTTAACTCTCCTTCTGGACAGTAGCCTGTGTGGAATGCTGGCTTCAGTCCGCCATCTTGTCTCCTTTCCCGAGAATAAATTTTCTTGTCATATTCATTAAGTATGTTTGAATATTTGAGGAGTTTGTTATTTTTTCTTTGTCATTACTGATTAATGAATTTAGAAATTTTGCTCTTTTTTTCCTTGTTAGGTTAGCCAAATGTTTATCTATTTTATTGACATTTTCAAAAAATCAACTTTTTATTTTTTGATCTCTTGCATAATTCTTTTGTTTTCAATTTCATTTACTTCTTCTCTAATTTTGGTTATTTCTTTTCTTCTACTTGGTTTGAGGTTGGAATGTTCTTTCTTTTCAAGTTGCTTGAGACGTACCATTAAATTGTTATCTTCCTCTGTTTCCGTTCTTTTGAGGAAGGCTTGCAGAGCTATAACTTTCCCTCTTATGACTGCCTTTGGAGTATCCCAGAGGTTCTGTTAATTCGTGTCTTCATTGTTGTTTTGTTTTAAAAATTTGGAAATTTCCTTCTTTACCTCATCTCTGACCCAACTATCATTCAGCATGAGGTTATTTAACTTACATGTTTTTGTATGAGCATACAGATTACTGAGCTCAAATTTTATTCCATGGTGGTCTGAGAAGATGGAAGGAATAATTTCTATTCCTTTAAATTTACTGAGGTTAGACTTGTGACCTAAGATGTGATGGGTTTTGGAGTATGTTCTGTGGGATAATGAGGAGTATGTGTATTCAGTTATGTTGGGATGTAATGTTCTGTAGATGTCTGCTAAATCCAAATGTTGAATGTTTAGGTTTAAATCTAAAATGTCTTTTCTCAGCTTCTTATTGGAGGATCTTTCCAGCAGTTCCAAAGGAGTGTTGAAATTTCCAACTATTATGGAGCTAGAGGAAACCAAGTTGCTCATTTCTGTTAGTGTTTCTCTTATAAATTGAGGTGCATTCTGGTTGGGTGCATAGATATTAATAATTGAAATCTCATCATATTGAGTATTACCCTTAGCAAATATGAAGTGGCCATTCTTATTCTTCCTTACTTTTGTTGGTTTAAATCCTATTGTATCTGCGAATAAAATTGCAACACCTGCTTTTTTTCTGATTACCATTTGCCTGAAATATGGTTGACCATCCTTTCACCCTGCATCTGTATTTGTCTTTTAAGGTAAGATGTGACTTTTGTATGCAGAAAATATCTGGTTTGAGTTTTTGTATTTAGTCAGCTAAACTGTGCCTCTTTAGAGGACTGTTTAAATAGTTCACATTGTTGTAGAATATTGATAAGTCTGGTAAAATTTTGGGTATTGAGTTTTTGGAATGTCCAGTGGACATTTTTAATCCTATTGCCACTGTGGAAGTTGGAGTTTGATGAAAAGTTTCTGAGTGAGTTTACTTTTATGGTAGATGATTGGACTGGTCATTATGGAGGATAGGTCTGAGATTATCCTGAAGAGCTTCTTTGGTTATGGCAAATTTCTTCAACATATGAATGTCATTAATATATTTAATTTCCCCGTCATAAATGAAACTCAGTTTAGCTGGATACAGGATCTGGGGTTGAAAGTTATTTTGCTTTAGGAGATTAAAAGTCGATGACCACCCTTTTCTGGCTTCAAAGTTTTCCACAAAGAGATCTTCAGTCATTCTAATATTCTTCCCTTTGTAGATAATGGATTTCTTACGTCTAGCTGCTTTGAGAATTTTATCCTGTATGTTAACTTTAGTGAAGTTAATTATGATATGTCTGGGGGATGTCACATTGAGATTGAGTTGTGCTTGGGTTCTGAAACTGTCTGCTATCTGAATTTCAGAATCTCTAGGCATGTCTGGAACATTCTGTTTCCTAATTTTATGGAGAAGGGCCTCTGTGTTTAGCAAGGCCACTTCATTAGTTTTAGAGGTTCCAATGTGGTGGATATTAGCCTCTTTGAATTATCCCAGAGCTCTCTGAGAGAGTGATCCATTTTTGCTCTCCATTTCTCTTCCTCTTAGAGAGTTTGGGAGTGTTCAACTGCTTTGTCTTCAATGATAGAAATACTTTCTTCTGCTTGCTCCACTCTGTTACTGAGGGATTCTAGAGCATTTTTTAGATCTTTTAGGGCTAAAAATTATTGCTTCAGTATGTCAAAATCTTTGGTGGTTTTGTCTTTAAATTTGTTAAATTCTTGAGACAATTTTTGAATTTCTCTTTGAATTTCTACTTCTGACTTTTGAATTGCTGCTTGAATATCTAATTCCAAATTTTCCTCCATTTTATTAATATGTTTTGCAATTCAAATTCTGAATTTGATTTCTGACATTTCGGCCAGCTGTTTATTAATGGGATCTTCAGTTACATCTGCCATATCTTTCCTTGCGGTGGTTAATCTACCCTGGTTATTCATGTTACCAGAGTTTTTCCACTGATTTTGCCCCATGATTGTTTTACACTGTTTGATTTTTCCCCTGGAGCTTTGTCGAGGACCCGTACAGTGCTATGGCCTGAGAAACTGGGGACCTGGTTTGTGTGGTGGGGCTAAGTGGTTTTCTTTTGTTTTCGGCTGGTTTTTGTTCAACTCTAGTAAAACAGTTA
The DNA here is from genome assembly GCA_963574355.1 of Loris lydekkerianus. Taxonomy (NCBI): domain Eukaryota; kingdom Metazoa; phylum Chordata; class Mammalia; order Primates; family Lorisidae; genus Loris; species Loris lydekkerianus. The sequence continues at coordinate 6,141 of CAUYPK010154634.1, read as the reverse complement.
CTCAGGGGTGAAGTCTCAGCTGTGGATAAATACCAGAAATTAAGTCACCCTGCCCTCCCCTCCAGGCCTCAATTGGAAAAGGAAAATCATAACTTCCTATAACCACACACCCAGGGCACCACCTGAATAATCTTCGGGTGATTGTCTCAGTTTAAAATGTCCAAATCAATTGTCTTAGTCAGCACCTGTCTCAGGTGGGAGAGTTTAAAAAGTCTTTGGTAACTGGATCACAGGGGTCTGGTGACTACTCTGATATGGCTTGCCCCAGTGCTGTGTGGAGTAAGGAGGAGCCACCCAGCCAATAGATCAGTCTAGGAAGGTTGATGCCTCCTTCCCCACCTTGCACCTCTGTCACACTCAGTTACTGAGTTACCAGTTACTGATAACCCCACTTGGCTGATCCAGTTGCCTGTAGTGAACAGATACTCCATGGGTTTGTACCTGCCTTAATCACAAGGAATTCTATTTCTGCTCAGCCAGCCTGCTGTGCTCTGCCTCTATGTAACAGGGGGAGGTGAGGCATAACAACCTCGAGCACTTGATCGAGACTGGAGTGTGTTCATTCAGTTCCAGCCCCAGCCCTGATTGGTGTTACTGACAGAACAGAACAGAACATCTTTACAGTACTTTGTTTCTGTCCATGCTAAATTCTCCTGTCAAAGAGAAGCTGTTTTGAGTTCCCAGAGCCTGCGCCTCAGTCCCTGTCTTCGCTCCTGCAGGTTTGTATTAGTTTACCTGTCAGTTGGACTGTCCTTTCTTCCTTTGTCTATAGGTTGACGATCCCCTGAGGGCTGGGTGCATCTTAAGCTTAGTAAAGCTGTCCTCTGGGTCAGCCCTGCCCTGGGAACTTCCTGGGTTTGTGAGTGTGTTTCTAGTCCCTGTGCTCCACCCGGGTCTGTACCGCCTCAGCCAAAGCCTTTACTCATGGGGCCTGCATTTCCCTCTCAGATCTGTTCTATGGTGATTGTCACCTGAGTAGATTCCCGGCCTCCTCTGGTTGCCCAGGGAGACAGTGTTGTGGCTTCAGAATATCCAGGAGTGAGCTAAGAAAGGCTGCTGCACTGTGCCTCAGGGCAATGCTTTGCCAGTGTTTTTCCCTCTCAGTCAACCGTCCTCTCCTCACTCCCATGCCACAGAATCAGCACTGACCAGCTGCAGTTTAGGCACTCTCCATACTCCTCTAGAAATCACCCAAGAATCTGGACTCCTGGGGGACAGGCCTCCCAACCTCACAGTGAGAGTAGAGGGAAGTGCTGGGAGCTCAGATTTGCAGGTAGAGAATATATACAGTTTTTTATAGTTTTATGCCTGGAAGGAGAATGCCATGGCACCCTAGTAGAGGAGGTAGGTCCAATTTTTAGAGGGTTTCTCTCGTGGAGTGTAGTGGGAGGTCCTTTGAACTCTGCTCATTTGTTTGTCTGGCACTCCCCCTTCTCATGGGGGAGGGGACTCCTGTCCACTTGGTGATGGATTTGTACCTTTTGTTTGTGTCCTTGGGGTCGCAACCCACCTCAGCGGGGTTGATGTGCATTCTTCAGACTTCTCTCTTGGTACAGCTCAAATCCACCAGGTTATTTGATAAATTTATTTCTTTTAACTGTCCTACTGGATGGGAGCTTCTGTGGACTAGTGCACTTTAAACGTTCAACATGACTGTCAGTGACACCTGGCCTGCCCAACTGGCCACCTGCATGATCTTCGCCAGAGCCCTGGTGTCCGGCAGCCGCGCCACACACAAGGACTGCCGAGGAGAGTGACGGCAAGAAGAGGTGGTTTGGATGGGCCAGACAGGAGCTGGAAAGAAGAGTAGATGTGGCTGGCGGTGGCAGCAGTCTCTTGTTCCCCTTTCTGGCTAGAAAATGTCTCAAGCTCCTGACTCCGGATCTCCAACACTCCTTCCCTTTCACATGAGAACACACCACAGCTATTCTTTATCTGTGAATCTGGTAACAGTGCATAAAGGCACAGAGAGAAAGGTCTCAGGCCTTGCTCAGAGAAAGTTCAGCTCCACAGCAGGCAGAGGCTTGGGTCTCTGCATGATGAGAGATACTGGGGCACCACAGAGGCGTGGGAACCCAAATTGAGACACCTCTTATCCAGCATCTGCATAAGTCAAGTGATACCACAGGGGTCTAATTTTGGAGAGTCATGTCCCCAACTCTGTGTACTGCCAGAGAGAGCCAGACCTCTCCCTATAGGGATACTAGAGCTGCAGAGCAGAGGGGGCAAAGGTGTGGTGGCTGAGGGAGAAATACATTTGTTGTCTTGATATCATTAGGTTTAAATTGAGCTCATATGGAACACTCCCCAGTTTCCATTGAGTACCTGTGGCAGACAGGTTTCAGCTCCTTCTGCCATCTGTTGGCAGAGGGTGGTGGCTGGGCTGAGGAGGCATTGACATTACTTTGACTCCGTCAGGCATGAAGACCTGGACATTTGTTTATTGTACAGAAGTGGGCTACAGAGACTAGGGTTACCAGAGACTGGTGGTGAAGGAGGTGAAATGTAGGAAAAGAGGTATCAACACCGTTGGTCAAAACCTTGTCCTTGATGGGCCTTTCTGATTCCAAGGAGCACTGGAGAAAGCCACACTTGAGCTGCGAGTGGATTCCTGCTATCTAGTTGCTGGAGACCATTTGAACTCTCCCACTGATCTACAAATGCTGGAGACTGTTTGAACTCTCCCACTAGAGAGTGGGTGCTAACTGGGACAATTGGTTTGAAAATCTTGAGGTGTAAAAATTACCCAAGGACCCTCCAAGGTAGTACCCTGGTTATGTTGTAGTGAGAGGGTTTGATTTTCCTCTTCAAGTTGGTGCATGTTGGAGGTGGGATGTCTTAGTTGCTTGTATTTCTCCACAGCTGAGATTTAAACCCAGAGTCACTGATTCACTAGGAATTCACAGATATCAGCTGAATACAAGACAGAGCCACCTAGACTCATCATTCCAAGCAGGTTTCCAGAGTCTTAGTCTGTAGTACTGTATTGGTCTTTTGGAAATCTGTAGGGGAAAAGCTGCAATCACTAGTCCCAGATCTTTGGAAAAGGGCTGGTTAACCACAACCACAGAAGCCCCCACTCCATTTTCATCTTACCTTCTCCTCTAGCCAAAAGGCAAAAAACAATTATGGGGCAAAATGAACAGAAAAACTCTGGCAATGTGAATAATAAGAGCAGATCAACTGTCTTAAGGAATGACAAAGCAGCTATACAAGAAGATTCCATTCATAAACAAATGTCTGAGATGTCAGAAATCAAGTTTAGAATTTGGATAGCAAATAAGATTAACAGAATGGAAGTAAAGTTGGATTTAGAAATTCTAGGAAAAATTCAAAAGTTGTCTCAAGAATTCAATGAATTGAAAGACAAAATCACCAAAGATTTTGACATGTTGATAGAAGTTGCAGCTTTCCAAGATACAAGAAACGCAACAGAATCCCTCAGTAACAGAATGGAGTAGCCAGAAGATAGGATCTCTTACATTGAAGAAAAAGCTTTTGAATGCTCCCAAATGGTGCACGAGAAAGACAAATAAAGAGCAAAAATGGATCATTCTCTCAGAGAGCTATGTGATAATTCAAAGAAAACTAACATTTGCCTTTTTGGAATTACTGAAGGTTTCAAGGTTGCTTTGAAAGGCACAGATTCTCTACTGCAAGAATTAATTGATTAGAACTTCCCAAACATGGAAAGAGATCTGAAATTCAGACAGCAGACAGTTTCAGAGTCCCATAATGACTAAACCCAAATAAAACATCTCCTAGACACATTACAATTAACTTCATCAAAGTTAATATGAAGGAGAAAATTCTGCCAGCTGCCAGACGTAAGAAAACCATAACATACAAGCGGAAGAATATTAGAATGACTGTAGATCGCTCTGCTGAAACCTTTCAATCTACAAGAGGGTGGTCATCAACCTTCAATATTCTAAAACAGAATATTGAAAGGATTGTGTATACAGCTAAATTGACTTTTGTTTATGATAAAGAAATTAAATACTTTAATGAAAGTCAAAAATTAATTGACTTTTGTTTATGATGGAGAAATTAAATACTTTAATGAAATTCACATTTTGAAAAAATTTGCCATGACTAAACTAACCCTCCAAGATATTCTCAGACCTACCCTTCATAATAAACAGCACAATTCTCCACCACAAAAGTAAACACACTCAGTAACTTTTGATTAAATTACAACTTCCACAGTAGTGAAAGGATTAAAAATGTCCACTGGACTTTTGATAAACTCAATACTCAAAATACTACCAGGCTTATCAATACTCTCAATTAATGTGAATGGCTTAAATTTCCCTCTAAAGAGGCACAGGTTCGCTGACTGGATACAAAAACTCAGGCCAGTTACCTGCTGTATATAAGGATCTCATCTTACTTTAAAGATAAATATAGACTCAGGGTGAAGGAATGGTCATCTATAATTCAGGCAAATGACAATCAGAAAGAAGCAGGTGTTGCAATTTTATTTGAAGATACAATAGGTTTCAAAGTAACAAATGTAAGGAAAAATAAGGATGGTCACTTCATATTTGTTAAGGACAACACTCAACATGATGAGTTATCAATTACTAATATTTATGCACCAAACGAGATTGCTCCTCAGTTTATAAGAGAGACTCTAACAGACATGAGCAACTTGATTTCCTCCAGGACCACAATAGTTGGAGATTTTAACACCCCTTTGGCATTGTTGGATAATAATAAGAAACTAAGCAATGAAATTAGGAACGTAAACGTAACCATTCAACATTTGGATTTAACAGACATCTACAGAACATTTGATCCTAACAAACTGAATACACATTCTTCTTATCAGCCGATGGAACATCCTCCAAAACTGATCATATCTTAGGTTACAAGACTAACTTTGCAAATTTAAAAGAATAGAAATTATTCCTTGTATTTTCTCAGACCATCATGGAATAAAAGTTGAACTCAGTAACAAGAGGAATCAGCATACTCACACAAAATCATGGAAACTAAATAACCTCATGCTGAATGATAGCTGGGTTATCGATGAGATTAAGAACTAAATTATCACTTTTTGGAAAAAAATGATAATGAATATATAAATTATGTCTAATGTGAGTACAAAATCTGTACTCACAAATCTGTAGCCTTTATATACATCAACAATAATCAAGGTAAAGAAACAATCAAGGACTCTATTCCATTCACAAAAGTGCAAAAGATGAATAATCTGGGAGTGTATCTAACAAGACATAAATTATCAGAACCTCTGGGATACCACAAAGGCATTCCTAAGAGGAAAATGTATAGTGTTGTAAGCCTTCCTCACAAGAACAGAAAGAGAGGAAGTCAACAATTTAATGGACCATGTCAAGTACCTGGAAAAGGAAGAACATTCCAACCCCAAACCCAGTAGAAGAAAAGAAATAACTAAAATTGGAGCAGAATTTAATGAAATTGAAAACAAAAAAATTATACAATATACCAATAAATCAGAAAGTTGGTTTTTTGAAAAAGTCAATAGAACAGATAAACCTTTGGCCAACTTAACCAGAAATAAGAGTAAAATCTCTAATTTCATCAATCAGAAATGATAAAGGAGAAGTAATGACACACTCCTTAGAAATTCAAAAAATCCTTAATGAATATTACAAAAAACTCCATTATCAGAAGTATGAAAATCTGAAGCAAATAGAACAATACTTGGAAACATGCCACCTTCCTTGACTTAACTAAAAAGAAATGGAAATGTTGAACAAGCTTATATCAAGTTCCTAAATAGCATCAATTATAAGAAATTTCCTAAGAAAGAAAAGCCTGGGACCAGATGGCTTCATATCAGAATTCTAACTTAACTTTAAACAGGAACTAGCACCTGTATTACTTACCCTTTTCCATGACATAGAAAAAAGGAATACTCCCCAATACACTCAATAAATCAAACATCACCCTGATGCCCAAACCAGAAAATGACCCAAACAGAATCCACAACACATCAAAAAATTTATACATCGGGGGGTTGAGACAAGATGGCGGACTGAAGCCAGCTTTTCACAGAGGCTCCCGTCCAGAAGGAGAGTTAAAGGATGGAAATTTAGTAAGTAACCTGGAGGATTCGAGCTATACCAGGAGAGAAGGTTGGAGATCGCACAT